>CAUYLG010020869.1:0-48587 GCA_963573385.1 Cacajao melanocephalus
CATAATGAAGAATCTATATCAACTAATGGGCAAAACAGCCAGCTAGCATTAAATGACAATATTAAACTCATATATTAATATTAATCCTAAATTTAAATGGATTAAGTGCCCTAATTAAAGACACAGGCAAATTGAACAAAAAAATCAAAACTCATCGGTACACTGTATCCAGATTTATCTCACAAGCATCGACACACAAAGACTCAAAACAAACAGATGAAGATTCACCAATCAAATGGAGAGTAAAAAAAAAAAATAGGAGTTGTAACTTTTGTCTCCAACAAAATAGACTTTAACAGTAAGAGACTAAAAGAAACAAAGGATATTACATAATGGTAAAAGAATCAATGCAACAACAGGAGTTAATGATCATAAATATATATGCACCCAATATAGGAGCACCCAGATGTATAAGACGAGTTCTAAATGACTTATAAAGGGACTTGGACTCCCGCACAATAATGGCGGGAGATCTTGACACCACATTGTTAATATTCGATGGATCAATAAGATAGAAAATTAATAGGGAATTTAGACCTGGAATAAGTAAACTTAGTGAATATCTATAGAATTCTTCATCCCAGGTCTCCAGAACATACATTTTCCTCAGTATCATATTACACCTATTCTGAAAGTGACTATATAACTGGAAGTAAATCACTCTTCAGCATTTGCATAGCATTTCACAGACTTAAATGAAATATTGGTTGGCTGTTTGTTTTTTTCTTCCCTTATTACTTCCTGTCTCTGTTGTTAAGTATAATTATCGGCATAAAAGAGGTTTTTAATACCTATTCCTAGATTGTATTCCAGCCTGGGCAATAGAGCAAGAATTTTGTTCTCTCTCCCCCTTTTTTCTTTCTTCTTTCTTTCTCTCATAAAAAAAAAAAAAGAATTATACAAAGTAAAATCCATTATTATCTTTGTACACATGTCAGGTTTTAATTATTTTGGGTTTTTGTTTATCTATATCCTCTTCTAGCTCAAACTCCATCTCCTCAGTGAAGGCCTCCTGATGACTCCAGAGCATTCAGAGCATTGTTTTAGAATTTCTTTTGTATTTGTTGTTGAAGTGCATAATTAGTATTTTATAAAATCTGTATCAATACCAATGTGAAAAATACTGTCTTTACACTGTTTTCCAAGTGAGATCTTTGTGGTTGACTTTGTTATTATTATTTTCTAATTGGCCATGGAGCCAATCACCATGATATAATATGATCACTTATTACTCAATGATACCTTTAAAACCAATGGAAGTTTTAGATGCCAAAGTAAGAATCAAATAATTTGTTTATATTTGATATGCATATATAATTTTTAAAGATATGTTCCTAAAATAAATTATTGTACTATTTTACAAAAATTAAAAATGAATACTGGTTGAAAATTATTACAGTAAAAAAATGAATGCTAAGGAATCAGAATATGTAGGCTGCAGGTCAAATCCTGTCAAAAACTGTGTGAACTTAGGATGGAAGGAGAGAATGTTCACTGAGTAAATGAATACAAGCTAGGGTGATATAGTATAGGACACTTTCTATATATTAACTCATTTAATTCTTACAACAATTCTGAGAATAACATACAATAATAGAACAATTACTCCCATTGTCTAGATTAAGAAATAGACTCAGAGAAGTAACTTCACCAAGATCATAGAGCTACTACAAGATGGAAAAGGTTTGTGTATACTCAGATGTTTCTGGTGAACTCTATAGCTCAGTGTGTTTAGTTTTTCCATGTAACCTGTCCCCCAACCCCTACATCTATACAGCATAGTAAGCTTGGGGCATGGCCTTGGTATTTATTTAGTTTCAAAATATTTTAGGATTGTCCAGATAACTTTCTGCTGATGATTTCTAATTTTATTTCATTGTGGTCAGAGAAAATACTTTGTATGACTTAAATCCTTTTAAACTTATTAAGACTTATTTATAAGCCAAAATACAGTCGATTTTGGTAAAAGGTTCATGTGCACTTGAGAAGAATGTGTATTCTGCTGTCAAATTGAGAATTCTATAAACATCATTTAGGTCAAGTTTGTTAACAATATTGTTCAATATATCTGTCAATAAATTTATACTATTTTCTATTGCATATATCCTTACTGATTGGCTATTTCTCTATCTATTATTGAGAGAGCATATTAGAGAAACTCTAATATGTGGATTTATATATATATATAAAATATAGAGACTCTAATTAGTGGATTTATTTCTCATTACAGTTCTATCAGTTTTTGCTTCATTTGTTTGTAAGCTCTGTTATTAGGTGAATGAATATTTACGGTTATTATATACTTCTGGTGAACTGACCCCTTTTTCATTATTAAATGTCTTTCTTTAATCCTCACAAAATTTTAAGTATTCTGATTGCTTTGCTCTGAAATCTACTTTGCCTGATAGTAATATAGCTACTCCAGCTTTCCTTTGATTTGTGTTTCCATTCCTTACTTTTAATCTATTGTGCTTTTACATTAAAGTGCATTTCTTGAGAGCTTATTTAGAAGTTCTAGCAGGGGAGAAGGACAGCTACTCTTAAGCCCTTTACAGAAGAATGGTCCTCCTCTACAAAGGAAGGTCATCCTCTTCCACCAGAACACGTGCAGCTTCAAGACAGACACATATAGGATGGTAAGAGAGGATGGGGACACCTGCTTAGCCAGTCATATCAGCCAAATCAAACCTGGCAATCAACAGGGTGACAGATGTCACAGCCAGATCTCACTCACATCCTAAAGTGCACTTCCTATAGGCAACATATAGTAAGGTGTTGCATTTTTATCCAACATAAAAATCTCTGCCTTTTTAACAGAATATTTAGACCAGAACTTAGCAAACCATGGACCACAGACTAAACTCAGCCATGCCCATTCATTTGCATATTGTCTATGGTTGTTTTTATGTGTTATAATGACAGGGTTGAATGGTTGTGACAGAGACTGTATGTCATACAAAACAAAAATATTTACTAACTGGTCCTTTACAAAAAAAAGTTTGCTGATCTCTGGTTGAGATCATTTCCATTTAATGTGATTATTGATATAATTAGCTTTAAATCTACTGTCTTGCTATGTTTTCCATTTGGCCCATCTCATCTTTTTTCTCTTTCCCTTATTTTCCTGTCTTCTTTAGAATTTATATTTTAAAATTCAATGTTGTCTCCATTATTAGCTTATTATCTATAATATTAGGGTTTGGAAAATATGTCTTTAATTCAATACAGTCTACTATCTAATAATATATCATTATATGTATAAGAATCTCACAGTAATATATTTGCACTTCTACCCTCTCTGCCATTGTGTTATTATCAGATATTTTGCTTCTATATGTTATAAATCTCATAATTATCTTTATTTAGTCAATTACATTTTTAAAAATTTAAATAATGAGAAAACACCCCATATCTTTATGCACAGTGTTACCATTTCTAGTTTTCTATGTTCCTCTGTGTATATCCACATTTCCATCTGATATACCTTTCCTTTTGGCTAAGGGACTTCTTTTAACACTTTTTATAGTATGGGTCTATTGGTAATTAATGTTTTCAGTGCTTTCTGAAGAAGTCTCCATTTTACTCATATTTGAAAGATATTTTCACTTGGTATGAGTTCTAGGCTGACAGCTTTCCTTACTTCCCCCCTCCAGTCTTCTTTCAGTACTTTCAATCCTACTGTCTTTTTGCCTGTATTGTTTCTGATTAAAAAAAAATTTGCTATTTTTATTACCTTTGTTCCTCTCTATATAATGCCTTCTTAAAAAATCCAGTTGCTTTAAAATATTTATTTTTATTACTGTTTTGGACAACTGAATTATAGTTTCCCTTGGTGCGCTTGGTTTCTTGTACCTGAAGCTTGTTGAGCTTCTTAAGACTGTGGGTGTTTAGTTTTCATTAAATTTGTAAAACTTTCAGTCATTATTTCTTCAGTTTTTTTTTTGTTCCCTCTTCTGTCTCTTGTCCTTCAGGAATTTCAATTACACCTATATTGGGCCACTTGAATCTGTCTAATGGCTCACTGATGTTCCTTTTGAGTTTTGTTTGTTTGTTTTTGTTTTAGAGTCTATTATATCTTGTTTTATTTGAAAAATTTTTCTATTGCTGTGTCTTCAAGTTCACTAAGCTTTTCTTCTGGAATGTCTAATATGCCATCAATCTAATCCAGTGTACTTTTAATTTCAGACAATCTAGTTTTCATCTCTCAAAATTCAGGTAACTGGTCTTTTTTATATCTTGCATTTCTGTACTTGACATAGTCCATTTTTTATTTGGCTTCTGGACATATGGAATACAGTTACCATATTTGTTTTAATGTCTTTTCTGCTGATTCTCACATCTTCACCATTCTGGGTCAGTTTTTATTCATTGATTTTTCTTTTCACTTCAGCTCTATTTTCTTGTATATTTCCATGGATGGCAATTCTTCACTGGATGCCAGACATTGTTAACTTAACTTGTTAGGTGCTAGATCTTTTTGTATTCCTTTGAATATTCTTGAGCTCTGTCCTAGGATGCAAGTTTCTAGGTTTCTTGAAATCAGTTTGATTATTTTAGATCTTCCTTTTAAAATACATTAGGCAGAATCAAATCAGCATTTCATGTAGGGCTAATTACTCTCAACCTATGATGCAAGACTCTTTTGAGCACTCTACTCAGGGCATTATAAATTACAGGTTTTCTAGTCTGGCTGATAGAAATGCAAATTACTGGCCATGTGTGAGTATTCATTACTCTCTCTGGCTGGGTCTGCCCCTGGCTTTACGTAGTTTCCCCACATGTACACATTGATCATAAACATACACAAGGAGGACTCTTTGTAGATCTCCAGTGTTCTTCCTCTGTGCAGCTGCTCCTGTGAACACTATCTGTGAACTTTACCCACCATGATCTCCCAGGACTCTGCAAGGTTCCCTCAACTCAAAGAATCTAACAATTTCAAACTGGATTCCCACTCCCTGAATCATGATCTGAAATTTCTTTCTAAGCACTAAGTTATGGCAATCATAGAACTCACCTTGTTTGTCTTCTGTTTCCAAGAATCACTTTCCTTCATTGCCTGATGTCCAATGTCTCAAAATCATTGTTTTCTATCTTTTCCTCGCTGTTTTATTTGTTTCAGGTAGGAGGGTAAATGTGGTTCCTGTTACTCCATCTTGGTCAAATGCAGAAATATTGAACTTTGTATTTAGATACATGGAAGTTGATTCTGAGCTCATTTCCTGCCTTTGTAACTTTGCCAAATTACCTAACTTCTCTAAGTCTTTTTTAAAATGTGCAAAATGGGAATAATAATGTCATAATGATTAAAATTACATTAATAATGGGAGACTATTTTCATTTTCTAGATTAGTGGTTTATAAGATAATTTTTGCAAGCCACTCCAGATCTAAAATTTTGGGATTAATTCAGTTTCTAAAACTGCATTTTAAAAAATATAAAAATTAAAGTGTGTCCTCAATATTCCTTTTAGCCATGTTTATTATGCATAAGTTAAAATCGATATTTTATAAATAACGATGTCATCTCTGTCATATTTTATATGTCAGAAATTATTCCTTTTGCTTTAATAATAGTATACTAAAACACATTAAGAATTATTAGGTCATTTGGTTTTTCTATTTCAAAAAGGAATTTGAGATTTATTTTTTTGCCTCCCTTCAATTTTGAAATTGACTATTTCTTGATGTAAACTTTTTCCACCTGCATTTTCACTATCAATTCAGCTGCTTCAGCCAAAAAATGAGGTTTTATTTGTTTGCTTTAACTACTGGTTTCTCAAAAGCTCTATGTACTATTTTAAATGAGGTCATTAGTGCAATTCTAAAATGTTCTTGGGGCTGGATGGGGTGGCTCACACCTATAATCCTGGCACTACAGGAGGCCAAGGCAGGCGGATCACCTGAGGTCGGGAGTTCAAGACCAGCTTGACTGACATGGAGAAAACCCATCTCTACTAAAAATACAAAATTAGCTGGATGTGTTGGCCCACGGCTGTAATCCTAGCTACTCAGAAGGCTGAGGCAAGAGAATTGCTTAAACTTGGGAGGTGGAGGTTGTGATGAGCCAAGATCATGTCATTGCACTCCAGCCTGGGCAACCAGAGTAAAACTCCATCCCCCTCTCCCCCCAAAAAAGGTTCTTAAGTGTGATATCTTGATGATAATCTAAGAAAATATTTGCTTGGAATTTGCTTATTATACTATAAAGTTATAGTGATTAAATAATGTGAGTTGATTATATAAGCAGTGTGGCTATAGGATTTTTAAATTACAAAATTTTAACTAAATAGTGACAACATTGTACATTTAAAACCTATTTTAAAGGTTCAGCATGCACATTAATTTGCTCTCTCCAAGTAGTAATACTTGAAATAAACAAAAATCCATGACAATTAGTAAATATGCAGTTATTTTAAAATGTGGCATCCTTGTTGCATAGCAACTATTGATCTTATTATGTGCTTTTTACATAGTCTAAAATAATTAAGCACAGACACAAATTGCTATCTACTTTTTTACATGTTAAAACAATTTTAGCTATGAATTTTATTTTGTTATGTGTATTATATATTTGTAAAAAGAACATTTCATTCTTTGGCAAAGGCACAGTGACCCAAGAAAAAGATGACAATGTCATATTAATGATTCTCCTTTCTCATGAGAAGACTTTTATAGAACTTTTTATTCATGTCTCAATAGCTAACACGGCCAAGGCATAATTATTATTCCTTGGCTTTCCTGGTCTGGATCTTGATTTACTCCTAGCTAAATGATAACATTTATTAACAAGAGGTCATGTCCTTTCAACCAAATGAAATGTCCATTTATACTATATAAAATTATATACACCATAATACCTCTGTAGTATAATTAATTCATTAGAAAGATATCATGGTCTTAACAAGAACTTATGAAATTTTATATAGAATTATTTTTACCACCAGATTAACTTGATAGCATAAAGCAAGAACATAAATGCTTTTATATGTCAGATGCTAACACTAACTTGTTCTACTCTGTGTTAGCACCTCAAGGACAGGGTACAGTGAACAGAAGTACTAGAGGGAGGGAATCATAAACAGAGACCTTTTCTCCAGCAAAGTGCATCCAAAAACCCCTAGTGAGGTGTGAATATGGAGATGGGAAATTTCTACACAAGCAAAAACAGGAAAGTTTACTCCGTCATACTAAGAGAAGCTCAGGAATGACCCCCTGAATCTCTATCCATGTTAATCCCATTAGTAAAATTTCTGAGTTAAAGGATGGGAAGTTTACAATATCTCTTGATGCATATTGACAAACTGCTTTCCAAAAAGGTTGTTTTAATTTCTAGTCCCTTAAAGAGTAGGTATGAGAGATGATCTCACTAGATGTTAACCACAGTGTTAAACTATTCTATCAGTTGGATGGATAAACAATAATCTTTCATTGTCCTAATTTGAATACATTGGATTACACAAAATAGGCTTGATAATCTTCCTTTTCAATTTTAAAACATAGATTGGTAAGGATAGGGAAAGTGAATAAGTACAGACCACTCAGTGGAATACCCTGAGGCTAATAAAAATTAGAAAGAATTAAAGAAGGTGGGCCTTAGAGAAGAAGAAAAAGAAAAGGCATATGTTACAAAATAAAATAATGAGACACAAATAGCAATGTTAGTCCATATTCTCCAATTTTGTTTTGGCCCATGTGGTACTATTGCTACAGTGATGATTTTGATTACATCCTGACTGTGGAGCCTGATGGACAAGGGAAGAGATACTTATTTTTAGACAGCTACTTTTGGCTGAGTATGGCCAACTATTTGAAGACTGGAAACGAAAGCAACAAATTTAAAATTGATCTGAGCCAGCAAGAATGCCTAACGGGTTTCAGTATGCTGGATGGTGGAGTGAGGGATTCCTGAGTTAGTTTGAAGGAAGCCACTGCTTGTTGCTGAGGTTACAGATTATGGGGTCCTATCCCGAAGGAGAAGAATCTGACAAAATCCAAACAAGTTGTCAGGACTTCAGTCAAACAATCAGAATTTTGGAAACCAGCACCATTTCTAGAGAAAAATTTAAGACATAATAAGAAAACTAAGGCAGAAGGACAACGCTAGGCATAGATAACAGTCACAGAAAAGAATGAGTTGGGAATGCTTTGGGTCAGTGTGTAGAATAGGGCCCAGGGATCACTCAAGGAGTACTAGAAGTTTATGGCAGAAAGAAGACTGCTTTGAACTCAATGACTAGACCTGTGGATGGCCTGAGAAGGTAGGGACTAACAATTTTTAAAAATATTACTGTTATTATTTAAAATTATGAAAGTAATACATATTCATTGTTGAAACTTTGAAAACCATAAAAAAGTCCAAAGACCAAAATCAATGCAATTTTTTTTTTTACTCTAACAGCAAACATTTCTCTGTAAATAATAGCAAGCTAAATGCTTATTCATTTTACTTTGTCAGGATAAATATGTCAAGAGTCCAAAACTGAATAATTTTAAGTGATTTTCCATTCTTTTATCTTCTAAGAGAAGCAGAAATGTTGTAAGTATTATTTCCTTGATTTTAAGAAAATGATCAAATGTAGACTGTGACAGTTAACAGGGAAATAAGAAAATACTTAAAAGCAAAAAAATATGCTTTTGCATGAGAACCAAGAGCTATCTTACAAGAATTCAAAATGTGTTCTAATTTTTAATTTCCCATTATGTTGTATAATATTTTGTAAAAGACACATTCCATAAGCATGTCTGGCCTAGGAAATTCTAGAAGGAATCAAAAGTGTGCATAGAAGCAAGGAAATCTATCTGGAAGAGTCTTCTGACAAATAGACAGAATTTTTAAAAAGCAAACAGGTTGCATGCTGATGAAAACCACACTACCATTACCTTCTCCTTCCAGTTATCATCACTCAGCAGCTTCTGTCTAAGGGTTTCCTGCAGCTGCTCAATGCTTTTCTGATGTGAAATCAGCATCAATTCCCTGAAAATCATAAACCCGACAAATAAGTCAATACTCACCCCTAACGCAATTCCTAAGTTGTAGTTCCTGGCTCAGAAGATATTACTTCACAACTTAGTCTGTTTATTTTCTTTAACAGTATATATGCTGCTATTACATATCATTCAAACTATTAACAGCAATTTATAAGTACTGTATACATTGTATTTTCCCAGGCTTAATTTTTGCTTAATAAGTAGTAAGATATTATTTTTGCAATAAATACTAACCACATATGCAGAGTCACAAATACAGTAAAATGTCTTCTGGCTATTCATGTGTGCAAAAAATAAAATGTTGTAAGTTGTGGTTGAAAAAGTATATGAGTAAATTCTGTAACAGCACCAGACAATATTTGGTTTCTTTTAAAAAAGGAAAATATGTTGGGATATGCCATAAAGTCAATACATATTGGCAGTTCCTTTCTTTTACTTATCTGTAAAATTTTCTTTCCTTTTACTTATCTCAAATATTGATATGAACAAACCAAATTAAGTAGAGAGATGTGTGATGTCAGGGATGCAATATAGTATAAAACATATTAGAAATTAGAAAACATAAAGATCACTTTAACATCTTAATCTACATAAGCAGATCTTAATGCTTAGCTTGTGATCATCTGGATGGAAGTAAGGACAGGAGGAAATTCAAAAGAAAATTTCACAGGAGCACTGAAATTAAGATAGAGAATCGCTAGTAGCAGCAAAAGCATGCTTAATGATCAGGGGCCCTTCCTCCTCGCATAATCACTAAGACTCTTATGCTCTATGCATGTGATTCTTCTCTATTGCTCATTCCTTCTCCTAATCCTTTTGTTTTTCATCATCACTCTCTTCCTTTTAGCTCTGACCCTTCTGCAAAAACCTGTGACTTTGATTTATAATAGCCTGTTCAACATCTCCACCCTAATGATCCATCAACACCAATAATTCTATACATCAAAAACCAAATTAAACATCACCTCCTTCAATCTTTCCTTTCCTCCTGACTTCTGAAAACCTTCAAGAGTCATCTTTGAAGGTTTGAGTCATCTCTGACATTTCTTTCTCTCTGTTCTATCACAACCATGTAATAGCAAGTTATGTATAGTCTGCTTCTTTGGGGTATCTAAAACTATTTCCTCCTTTCCTACTACCAAAACCCTTGTTAAGTTTCTTGACTTTATCTCCCACCTAGAGTATTGTAGTAGCTTCTTAATCTTTTGAGCTCTATTGTAGTGTCACTCTTATATTATTAAACATTTTTACCATAAAAATAGTGCTTACATTTCTAGGCTAGACAATTTTAATGCCATAAATATAAGAAGGTGCATTTGATTTGGTAATCCAGATATCAATATCACTTGAGGGAAAGTGATTGAAAAAAAAGAAACTCCCAGACTTCTCTTTCCAGAATTATAGCTAGCCCTGTATATAGGTAAGTAGTAGTAAATATTGCCTGTATAACGTATTTTTAATTACATGCAATTAGTGAAACTAATAAGAAATAACTAGAATACTGGACAAAAATTTAGGATGTATGTCAGGAGAGCAGTTATCAGAGCTGAGTGTTCTCTGGTCCTTGCATTATTTGAGAGGAGTTTAGGATATTACTTTTAGACTTCATTAAGTATGCATGGCAAAATTTCAAGAGTAAACTCTAATAGAATAAAAACAAAATATACTATTAGTGAAAAAGTGCACTAAGAAAACAAACAGAAGTCCAACAATCCTTTCTGCAAAAAGGCCTAAAAAAAGAAAATAGAGTAGAAAAAGGGAGAGAAATTAAAAATGTAAATAATCACAATAATGACAAACTAAATTCATGAGTTAAGAGAGAAACAGATTTGACACAAACAAACAAACTTTAGCTATATGCACTTTATAAGAGGCATTCCTAAAACATAGGACATGGAAATATTGAATGGAAAAGTTTATAAAAGATACATCAGGGATATATTTAGGAAAAGGAGGTAGGTAACTATGCTAATATCAGGCAAAGTAGACTGTAAGACAAAAGTCATTATTCAGAGTTGATAATTATGGTAAGTTTAATTTACTATAACTATTCTAAACTTTTATGTGCCTATTAAAATATCCTCAAAATATATAAAGCGAAATTTGATATAACTGTACAAATAAATTCTTAAATCCACACCTTAGTGGCAGAATCTACCATAGCTTTCTCAGTTATAGACAAATCAGCCCAGGACCACCACATATGTCAGTGGAAGTATAAACTGCACAACTCCAGACTGTTATGTGAATGTCTTTGCTATAGTTGTGTAATGTAGCAATCCAGGATCAAGCAAAGAAATAGTTCATTAAAGATATAGAAGACTGAAGTTTCATAAGATAGATTTAAGGTTCACACATAGAACCTTGTACATAATTAGTGGATAAATATTTTCCAGCTCATATGGAATTGACCACTTCTAGGACAAAAAGTTAAGTTTTGGCTAATTTCAAACAATTGTTATAATATAACCTGCATTGTTCAATATGGTAGCCACTAGCCTTATATAACTATTGAGCAGTTAAAATGTAGCTGGTTCAAATTAAGATGTACTGTTAATGTAGAATACATACCAATTTGAAAATTTAGTACAAAAAATCTAAAATACCCGTGGTAACATTTTAAGACAATTACACATTTAAATGATAATAGTTTGGACAGTTTGGGTTAAATAAATTATTAAAATTAATTTTACTTGTTTATTTTTAGTCTTTAATGTGGCAACTAAGCATTTTTAAATTACATAAGTGCTTTATATTATACTTCTACAGAACAGACTATGATAATGTATATTCCATGAAAACAGAGAAATGTCAGTAACAAAAGATAAATAGCTTCAGGTATTTAAAAAATTTTTAAGTGTATTTTTTAATAGCTCGTGAGTCAAAAATCACAATTGGTATTTAAATAGACTTGAACAATAATGAAATTACTAATTACTACCTATCAAAACTAATGGAATAAGGCTAAAGCAGAATAAATTGTGATATACCTTAGCATACAATATAGATGAAGAAATGAATAATCCTCAGCTACATGAAATGTCATAAACAAATCCCAGGAACATAATATTGAGCACAAGGAACACATTAGAATAATACATATAGAATAATTTTATTTATATGAAGATAAAAATACATACAAAATGTAACTTTTTTTAGGAATACAAACATGCTTGATAAAATTATAGAGAGAACCATGGACACGATAGCTATTATCTCTAGGTTTTGTAGATGTTCTTTATCAGTTTGAGGAAGTTTCCTTCTATTCCCCATTTGCTGAGAACCACAAAATGCAGTCTGGTGGTTATCCCTGAGGAAGGAGAGAATGAGATGGAATTGGGGAGAAGCACAAGAAAACTTCAAAGATAATTGTAAAGTTCTTTTTCCTAAACTGAGTGGTTGACAAACAGATGTTCATTGTATTACAGCTCTTTATATTTGATACCTGTATAAACCTTCAATGTATCTACTCAAAATTTATAAAAAACAATTATTGATATAGCCAGAGCACAGAGTAGAATGTGTATGTGGAAGAAAGGGAATTCAAGGTAAAAACCAAGGTGAGGGAATGTGCAGGTGAGTTTAGGTCTCTCTCCCATATGATGGGGTTTACTGTCCTCTCTGGACATACAGAAGTGAATTAGGAAGGGAGAGTCACTGTTCAAACTGTGCTCAAAGTCCAGCAAATATTAAAGTGTGAGGCAGACCCTGCAGGCTCTGCTGCTTGCACATTAGTCTTGAGGCTAGAGAAATTAGAGAAATGGAAGTGAAGCAAAAGAAATAAATAATGAGGACAGCAAAAGTGAGATTACATTAAAATTTTACTCAGGGCTTTCTTCCAAATATCTGGCCATTCCTGTATCCTTTGCAGACTCATCTTCTAATGCAATCTAGCTGCTGACAACTCCCAAATTTTATCTCTGGTTCAGATCTATTCCTGAGTATCTGATTCATGTATTCAACTCTTCACCTGTTTTATTTTAGAAACATCTTAAATTTAACATGCATGTACTCTCAGTGGCTTACAATACCATTTTTTTTCTTTTATTATGTGTTATCTGCTTCCTTGTTCCACATTTTGTACCAGGATATAGTACAGGGAGCAGCTCTTATTTGAGAATGCTGTTATTGTGGCAAGAAAAAGCCAAAACATAAGAATCTCTTACAGCTTCTGCTTGGAATTGGTATACATTACTTCTCTCACATTTCAATGGCAAGAACAAATCAACTGACCAAGTCTGATGGCAATCAGGTGTGGATAGCATAGTCCTCTCACTGGGAGGTGCACTGTAAGTCACCTGACTGGCGCCAATGGACTCCATCACAACTCTGAAATCCCACAGGAAGCTTACCCTAAAGGAGGTGAACATTTCTTGCTTGGACTATGATTCTTTTTACTGGCAGTAATTTCTAAGTTCAATTTTTACCATACCTCCTAGCTTTCCTCTCTGAAATGTGCCTCTTTTTCATTATCTGGCTTGGCCACATCTGAAGAAGCTCTTAGAGGTTTTGCCCTTTGGGATACAAGCAGCTTTCTCAACTTCCTTATGGTCTGTAGATGTTGGTGGGCGGTTGAGGGGGCTGCCTCTTTGTAATCCATCATTCCTGCTGCTCTCCTCCAGGCAATCAATGGTTGTTTGTTTTCTGTCACTATAGATTAGTCTGCATTTTCAGAATATATTTACATATCTCTACATACGAAATTACACAATATATTCTTTTTTTTGGTCTGGCATTTTTTACTCATCATAATTATTTCAGATTCATCCAGGTTGTACCTTACCAATAGTTCATTCATTTTTATTGCTGAGTAGTATTCCATTGTACAGATAAACTGCAATCTGTTCATCCATTCATCTGCTGGTGAACACTTACGTTGTTGCATATATTTTGGCTATTACAAATTAAGCTGCTATCAATATCTATGTACAAGTTTTTGTATTGACATATAGTTTCATTTATCTTGGGTAAATATATAGGCATGAAATGACTGGGTAACAAGGTAGGTATATATTCAACTTTTAAAGAAACTTCCAAACTGGTTTTCTAATAAGTTGTACTATTTGGCATGCCCATCAGAAGATTTTGAGTTCCAGTTCCTCCATATCTTTGTCAACACTTGATATTTCCAGGTTTTAAATTTTTACATATTCTAAAAATGTATAGTAGTATCTCATTGTGGTTTTAGTTTGCATTTCTCTAATGAGTAATGATATTGAGCATCATTTTATGTGCTTATTTTATTTGTCATCTGTACATATTTGGTGGTATCTATTCAAGTCTTTTGTTCATTTTTTATTAGGATGTTTATGTTCATATAACTGAGTTTCTAAATCTCTTTGTATATTACAGAAAAACTCCTTTATTATATAGATCCTTTGCAAATATATTATTCCAGTCTGTGGTTTTTATTTTCATTCTCTTAAAGTGTCTTTTGAAGAACAAGTTTTTAATTTTGATGAAGTTGAATTTATCTCTTTTATCTGTGGAATGTCATTGACTTTTTTATGTTAAATGAATCCTATATTCTTATGATAAACTCCACTTATTCATGATTTATTTCCTTTTTAGATGTTACCTTGATTTTAGCTCCTTCAAATTGCTAAAAATTTTTTAGAATTTTTGTATCAATGTTCCTTAGGAATGTTGGTTTGTTAATTTTCTTGTTATGTCATTGACAGGTTTTGTTAGCAGAGTAATACTGGCTTCATAAGTGAAGTTGGGAACTATTCTTTCTCACTCAATTTTCAGGAAAATTTGGGTAGAAACAGCATTATTTTTTCCTTAAATGCTTGTTAAAATTCACCAGTAAAATCTTCTGGGCTGGAAGTTTTCTTTGTGAGAAGATTTTAAGTTACAAATCAATTTCTTTAAAAGATATAGGGCTATTCATGTTATCTATTTCTTCTTCAGTGAGCTTTGGTAGTTTGTTTAAAAAAAATTGTTTGTTTCATCAGAGTTGTCAAAATTAATGGCATAAAGCTGTTCATAATATTTCTCTATTATCATTTTACTACCTGAGGGATCTGTAGTAGTGTCATCCCTCTTATTTCTGATATTGGTAATTTCTGACTTACCTTTTTTATTCCCAATTAGTCTACCTTGAGGTTTACTGATTTTATTGATCTCAAAGAAACAAATTTTTGTTTCACTGATATTGTCTATTGTTTTTCTGTTTTCCATTGATTACTGCTCTAATCTTTTTTACTTTCTTCTGCCTATCTTGAAATTTTTTTCCTTGCTTCTTTTTCTAATTTCCTAAAGTGGAAGCTGAAACCTTTCTTCTTTTTTTTCACAGAGATATTTGTCCCTAAGATTTTCCTTGGTGACATCCCATAAATTTTGATGTTTTCATTTAGTTCAAAATACTTTCTAATTTCCCTTTTCATATTTCATTCGACCACTGTCTTATTTAGAATTATTATATAATTTATAAATATTTAGGGGGAGCATCCAGATAATTTTCTGTATTTGATTTCTAAGTTAATTATACTGTGACCAGAGAACATATAGTACTTTATATTATTCAAATCCTTTAAAATTTCTTTGGTTTTATTTCATGTCCCAATTATATGGTCTATTGCAGTGAGTAATCTGTATAACCATAAGGGGAAAATGTGTATTCTGCTGTTGTTGGGTGAAATGTTGTATAAATGTCCACTAGGTTAATTGATTACAATGTTCAAGTCTTCCATAGCTTGATTTTCTATAGCCTGATTGTTCTATTACTTGTATATATTTGATGGTGTCTATTCAAGTCTTTTGTTCATTTTTTATTAGGATGTTTATGTTTATTAGGATGTTTATTACTCACTTTATCTGAAACTAAGAGGGGTTATTGACATCTTTAACAATAATTGTAAATTTGCCTACTTCTTGGAATTCCATCCAGTTTTTGCTTCATATATTTTTAAGGTCTCTTATTAGATGTACAAATATTTAGAATTTTCATGTCCTCCTGATAAACTGACCTACTTATCATTATAAAATGAACTTCTTTACTTCTGGTAATATTTTTTTTCCCCCCAAAATCTACTTTGTAAACTCATTCCAGATTTCTGATTAGGGTCAGCATGGTATATCTTTTCCCATTGCTTTATTTTAGACCTCATATGTCTTTATATTTAAAATATGTTTACGGCAGGCAGCATATATCTAAATCTTACCTTCTTATACAATCTGATAATCTCTGCATTTTAATTAGAATATTTAGACAATGTACATTTAATTTAATCATTGGTATAGTTAGGCTTAAATCTACCATTTTGCCACTTGTTTCCTATTTTTCCCATCTGTTCTTTCTTCCCATTACTTTCTGTTTTCTTTTGGATTTTGCATGTTTTATGATTCAATTTTATCTTCTTTGTTGGCTTATTAGCCATAACTCTTTGTTTATTTTTATTTTAGTGGTTGCTATAGGGTTGATAATAGACATCTTTTAGCTTATCACAGTGTGATAGGCTGAATAATCGCCTCCAAAGATGTCCATTTCTGAATCTGTATGTTTCCTTATATGGGAAAAAAGATGTGATAAAGTTAAGGTTCTTGAGGTGAGGAGATTATTTTGAATTATCTGGATGGGCCCTAAGGGTAATTACTAGGGTTCTCTTACAGGAGGGAGGCAAGAGGGTTAGTGTGGGGGAAGGTTATATGTCAATGAAAGCAGAGATTGGATTCATGTGGCCAGGAGCTAAGGAATGCTGATGACTTATAATAGATGGAAGGTGTAAGGAATGTCTTCTCTGGGAAGACATTTTATAGGGCTAAAATCAAGGTGTCCTGCAGAGGGAACCGGCCCTGCTGACACCTTGATTTTAGCCCTATAAAACTCATTTGAACTTCTGACCTTCAGAACTATAAAACAATACATTTGTGTTATTTTAATCCACTAGATTTGTGGTCATTTGTTATAGGAGCAATATAAAATGAATACAATGGTCTTCCTGTAAGTGATATTATACAACTTCAGCAATAATATGAAAATCTCATGATAGTAACTTGATCAAGCTAAGGAGCAGCTGTCAATGGAAATAAAGTAGCACTTCATCCAGTTTTCAAATGCCAGGATCATAGAATAAACATGTCTGCTCAAGTGTTTGTTAGAAGTGTCTAGACAGCCTAACAATTTGATCCATTTAATTTCTTAAATTAGGTTTCTTGTTGGAAAAGAAGTCTTATTGATTAGAAAATCCAAATGAGCACCTCCTGATAGTGCCTGTGAGTACATTAGAAACTATCTTTACTATAAAGTAGATGGTACTGAATGTGTGAGTTGCTTGAATTTCAGTCTCCTTGTGTATAGTTATAATTTTGATACCATAAAAGTAGAATCCATTTCAAATGCATTCCTCTGATGGACTCAGTACAAGGAATTCATGTCAAATGTATCCTTTTAGAAGAAAAAAAGTTTAGTAGATTATAGCAGCTAAAATATAGTAGGCTAGGATGCAAACAATGTTAATGAAGTATGATTATTCACTGAATTTTCAAGGAATCATAAACCTCTTTATGTCATTTCTAACAAAGTATATGGTATTTTGAGTAAATGGTTATAAAAATATAAATTTGTATCTGTGGTGGTAATTTTGCTTGATATTATGGCTACTGAAATGAGAAGGCTGTTATACCTCTTTGATTCCCTGCACAGCCTCCATTTCTGACTCTAAGAAATCTTCAGTGAGTCTCTTTAATGGGATAAAGCAGAAAGAATAACTATATGTGGTGTTATATGCACTCATTGTACTTGATTAGAATCGAATGAACAGTGAGCAATGTATATAGGAATGATTACATCTGTGAAAAAGATAATCCAGATTTCAAAAATGAAAATCACACTTGTACAGTACAACCATGGGGGGGCTCATACATTGTTTAAGATTATAAAACAATCTTAGGACATTGATAAAGAGAAAACAATCTTGTGTTGAAAAAAACTATGAAGGACCAACTCTGACTCAAGGACTTTTTGCTAGAAATTTATAAGAATTATGAGAAATAAAATATTTATTGTAAAGGCATAGTACATATTTTTCCATGTTTTAAGTAGCTGAAAATGTATAGCTATTTAGTTATTGAACATCTCTTTCTAGAATCAGTTCAAGAGATGTTGATGTTTTAAAATTATAGGAAACACCACAGATTTAGATCCTAAATTTGAATTTTACAAAGAATCTAATAAAGAAGATTACCACTAGAATCCAGGAGTTCTCATTGTATTCCTAGATCTGATGTTTGCAAGTCAAAAGTTCTCTGGCCTGATAGAAAAACTGGAGCTTCCCAGTTTTAAATTCTGCAATCAGTTGTTTGATAGAAATTAAATTTATTTTCATCCATGCATCCATCCATCCAGCAAATACTGAGTGCTGACTATGTGCCTGGCATTGTTTCATTCTCTGGGGATGTGGTGATTCTTTCTTTTCATTCCTTAGAAATACGTTAATACAACTCCCTCAGTTTTAGAAGAAATGAAGACCTGGGTGATAAATGACCATCTGAGGTGATATAATTCACAAGTGATAAAGCTGGCTCAAGGTTATGCCAGCCAGCAGTATGTCATGCTGTCTTTGCTTTGCATATTTCAGAGGGAGGTGTGGCTATCTATGACCTTCTACCCTGCAATTTTACCAGATAGCTTTAAAAAATAACGTTTTTGGAGTTGGCACAATAGGTAAATTAAGATGTATTCACAATTAAGAGTATTTCTTTTAAAAACTTTAACTATTAAATTCTTGGGCCGAAAAGAAAATGAGAATCTAATTTCTTATATACATGCAAATCCAGATTCCCTTAATTGCAGTTAAAAACATAACTGCAAACAAATGTCAAACCATAATGCCAAAATGACAGCTTTAAATTCTGTTTCACAAGTTGTTCTTTTAGAGATGTCTTCACATTGTCAATCAAAGAGATAATTCTGATTTTTGCCACAACTCCTGCCTCTGTTAAAAGCAGTGAGTGTGTGATAATATAAGAAGCTTGGCAAGCCTCTTCTGAGAGCTGTTGACGGATAGGAAATCAGAGAAAGAGGTGAGTCTTGGGGAAAAAAACCTGATAAATTATTTTAGATTATTACTTAGAACATTTCATAGTGCTTTAAACTAACCGAATAGCATCTGTATTAGTACGTTTTAGCACTACTATAAAGACACACCTGAGACTGGGTGATTTATTAAGGAAAGCGGTTTAATTGATTCATAGTTCAGCATGGCTGGAGGAGGTCTCAGGAAACTTATAATCATGGCAGAAGACAAAGAGGAAGCAAGGCACGTTCTTTACAATGTGGCAGAAAGGAGATGTGCTGAGAGAAGGGGGAAGAGCCCCTTATAAAACTGTTAGATGTCATGAGAACTCACTCTATTACACAAACAGCATGGGGGACACCATTCCTATGATTCAATTACCTCCACCTGGTCTCTCCCTTGACATGTGGAGATTATGGGGATTATAATTCAAGATGAGATTTGAGTGGGGACACAAAGCCTAACCATATCAGCATCCAAATGGAATCACTCCAAGGATTAATTTTTACAACTGTATGAGTAAAGCAGATAATAATGAATTCAATGGATATTTACTGAATATCTTACATGACCAGTGCAGAGAATAAAAATTAACAAGACATGATGCTTTAAGGGGCTAGCAATCTAAAGAAAGATGAAAGAAGGAAACTAATACTTTCTGAGTACCTACAACATACCAGGCACAATATTTTTAAATTCTCAAGATGATAGCTATTGTTGAAATGCCCATGTTACAGATAAGGAAAAGAAGCCTCAATTGCCCAAGCTTAACAGTGGTCAAGCTGGGACTTAAATATATGTTTACCTAATTCTAAAGTTCATTCTTTTTATATTAATCCACACTACTTGCTTCACGTCTTAATCCATTTTCATGTCTAATACTAGATATCACTAATCACTTCTCATTGCTTCTAGCATTTATGAAAATATGACAAGCCTCAATGAAATAACTAAACGCTTAGCTTCTCATTTTTAGAATGTAGTTGTGTATTATTTTTATATTTTCCATCTGAAGATATAGGTTTACTTCTGATTCTACCATGGCACTAGAAAGCAGAGGACACCATCTCATATTTATTGAGTGAAGAGAGGAATACTGAGGGGGTGGGGTTGAGGAAGAAATTGAGAGGAGAGAAGGGACAAAAAAGGAGCATTGCTTTCTGCAGGGCTGCGAGTCTCCTAAAGACTTAGTATTACAACATGGTTCAAAAAGATGTCACACTGAGAAAGGATGACAAAACTTAGCCCTTCAAGACAAATACTGAGGGAAATGTGCAAACAGTAGAGAAGAGAACATGAGTTATAAGGTCAGACCCAACAAAGCTTGATTTCTGTCTTTGCCAATTGTGTGAACTTGAGCAAGAAATTTAGCTTCAGTTAACATTAATGTCCTCATCTCCAAAATGTGGAAAATGACATCTGCATTACAGGTGAAGCAGCTGTAGTAGGCCACAGCTCTGCTAGCCAGTGCCCTTGTGAAAATTTGGAAATGGCTTCTCTTCTGGGTTGGTGAATTAGAAAAAGTGCTCCCTCTGTCTTAGGGAGGACCTATGGACACAGGGTTTGGTAAGGAGAGATGGCAAACTTATGAAAGAAAAATGAACCCCTTCTTCTGGCAAGTAACTATGACAGCAGAGCCGAAGCTGGCTTCCTGTCCCTCTTAACCCTTCCATTGAGCCTCACAAAATGGTGCATGGCATTGTGCACAGGGTGACATGAAGACAAGGTAAGATAATGTCTACAAAAGCATTTAGAGGGCTCTTCATTGTGAAACCTGTGGATATGTGAAAGAGCTTGAGAAAGAGAAAAGAAAGGGGAAGGGAAGAAAAAGGAAGGAAAAGGGAGAGAAGACAGAAGGAGGGATAGAGAGAAAATGAGAAAGCAGGTATGCTTAATCATGAGGTCCTGCCATATACTGGAAAACAAGAGACTCTACGAACCTCCTGAAATAATGTTCTTGGTTTTGTGTATGCTTTTCTGAGGTAACTGTATTCATCTGTTCTCATGCTGCTATAAAGAACTGCCCAAGACTGGGTAATTTAAAAAGGAAAGAGGTTTAATTGACTCACAGTTCTGCATTGCTGGGGTGACCTCAGGAAACTTACAATCATGAAGGAAGGCAAAGGAGAAGCAGGCACCTTCTTCACAGGACAGCAGGATGGAGTGAGTGCTGAGCAAAGGGGGAAAAGCCTCTTATAAAACCATCAGATCTCGTGAGAACTCACTATCACGAGAACAGCATGGGGGTAACTGCTCTCATGATTCAATCACCTCCCACTGGATCCCTCCCATGACACATGGGGATAATGGGAACTACAATTCAAGATGAAATTTGAGTGGGGACACAGCTAAACCCTATCAGTGAGGGTTCATAGCTTTTGACTAAAAAGAAACAGATGAAGGAGAGAGGACAAAAGAGAAGTTAATGTAATGCAGGTGGGGGTGAGGAAAGTGGATAAAACCCTTCCCTGTAGCCTAAAAATTATGGGGAAATGGGGGCAATTTAGTAAACTACATTTAAGATAGATAAATAGAGAGACTGCCAAAGAGATGCAGATATATATTATTTATATCTCAGAATAATTTACACATAAGCAACTTGCACCTAACTTTAATTACGACTAAGCTCTTCCTCTAACAGCACTCTTCATTATTCCCATCATGTGATAGGCAAATTGATGACAGTAAGTCTTTTTCTATATTTTTTCTTGGATTTTACCAAGATAAAGATAATGCAACATCTAAGAATGCAAAGGGTATGAGAGCTATTAGAAACAGTGTGTGTTCTGGCTGTATGGCTGTAGGCCACATGCTAGTGCGTAAGCGAATTTCTCCAAGTGCTATATGTAGGAATCTTCAAGCTTAAACACATATGTCCTTATAAAATATATTTGTACATTTGTTATAGGGAATTTAGGACATTTTTACTATTGAAACAGTTTTCTCTAAGAATGGAATTAGCCGCCCCCATCAGCCCACAGAACACTATTTAACCCACAATATGCCTGAAGTAGTGTTGCACATTCATGGTTCTGGGCAGAGTTCTAGCCTTGGCCACAGAGACCTTGTGTCCCAGTAGAATGGGAGCTGAGGGCTGTCTTTACACAGAATTTAATAAACAGCCACAGTTTTCTCTGGAACTATCCTTATGCCTTGCTGCATTCCTCTCTATCCATAAAGGAAACCCCTCTCACCAGTCCCAATGTGTCTGTGACCAAGCTGGCCAGATTGTTTCTACCTGCAGAATCCCATGATCTGAGAAGACCTACTTCTTTTCCTTTCATTGACAGTTCTTTACCTTGCACTTCCTCAGCTGAGTGCGGGGAAGAAAGCAATGCCAAAATAAATAGATTTATACTAATATTGAACTATTTCCTAGTTACTAACTCCCTTACTGCTCCAAATTCAGAAGTTCTACTAGTTTTTTTCTAGGATCACCTCTGGCTTTTTACATTTTTTTCTTCTCTTCTGAAACTACATAGCTTCTAAACTGCACAATTTATGACCTCAGTAAGGGCTCTGTTCTCCTGAGGGGTCAGGGAGGAAAGGTAGTGTGTATCTGACACTGCCTGAATTTATGAAAGCACACACAGTCGCTAGGAGTGAGTTGGATTCTGGCCTTTGGTGGGCACATCTGGTAGCCTAGTTGGTTATAATACTTCCATAGCAGTGGTTTGGGACTTTGCCAAGTAGCAGATTCTTAGGCACTACCCAGACCTACTGAACCAGAATCTCCTATGGTATTACCAAGCATCTTTATATTAAACGTGCTTCCCGAGCCCAGCTGCTTCTTTCCGAGGGACATTCACACCTCCAACTGCTTAAGGAAACTTCTTATTTAAAGGTCCCATTGGTGCTTCCAATCAAAGCTTCAAGAGCAAACTTGCTACGCTGAGACAGGGTCAGTTTACTAAAGGAAAGAAAGTGGAAAGAGGAAAGTCAAGTTCAAGTGTGAATTTTAAGGAATGTCTGCTATCAGGTGATCACAGGAGGTGAGAGGAAAGAACCAAAACAGAGCTAGAAAAGAGACCAAATAACAGGTTGCCCTGAAGCCAAAAGACCACTGTTTCAAGACAAGTTTCGACAGTAATGTCAAAAGCTTCCAAAAGTCATTTGTTCTTCAGAATATCTGTTGTTTTTCTTTTTTTTTGAGACCGAGTTTTGTTCTTGTTGCCCAGGCTGGAGTGCAATGGCACAATCTCAGCTCACTACAATCTCCGCCTCCTGGGTTCAAATGATTCTCCTGCCTCAGCCTCCCAACTAGCTGGGATTACAGGTGCCCATCACCATGCCCAGCTAATTTTTGTATTTTCAGTAGAGACAGGGTTTCACTATGTTGGCCAGGCTGGTCACAAACTCTTGACCTCAGGTGATCCATCCACCTCGGCCTCCCAGTGCTGGGATTACAGGCTTGAACTACCGCGCCTGGCCCAGAATATCTTTTTAAACCTTAGGCTCACCATGGAGTAAGCCCTGGCTATTTTATTACCATCCACTCGACACAGACACTTAACCCAACAGAATGTGACAGTGGATAAGAGCTGGAGATTCTCATTTTTCTCATGTCTCTTAGGCTTCACTACCTATAAAATCCTTGATCAAAACAGTAAATGTCCTGATTTGTTCCCATTGCCAATACCTTCTCCATCCAGCAAACAGAATGATCTTTCTACAGTGTCACTCCTCTGCTTAAATCCCTTCAATGGTTTCTCTTCGTTGTACTGAAAACAGCATCTAAACTCCCAAAGGCCTGCAAGGCCCTAAATGATGTGACCCTGCATGCCTCACTTACACTTACTATGCCACCAGCCATGCTACCCTGCTGTCCTTTCCCAGAACTCACCAACCTTGTCCTTTGCTTCTAAAGCTCCTCCCAGGCTCTTGGCCTGGTAGCTTCCACTTGTCTTCCTTTAGGGAAGGGGCCAGAGTATCACCTTGGAAGTCATTTTTATGACCACCCTAGCTACAGCAGGTACCCCTCCTATCAGTATCTACTACTTCATATCCATTACCATAATTTATAATTATTCTAGTCAGTTTTCTACTTTTTTTGTTTTACTGTTTGTCTCTATCCTTAAAATATAAGCTTCATGAGGAAAGAGATTTTTCAGATTCATTGTTTTAACCCCAGGGTACACAGTACCTGGCATATAGTAAATGCCCAACAAATAATTGACAGACTGGCTGAATTGCCCAAAGCGATCCATTCATTCATTCACTCGCTCAGCAAATATTTATTGAGTGGATATGTGTGGCAGGCTCTGGACAGTTAGAGGACAAGGCAAACAAAATCTGAAGGTAGTCTAGAAAAAAGAAAAAGGCAATGCTTATGTTTAGGAGTAACCTTATGATTACATGATAATTTACTGGTCTACAAGGACATTTAAAAATTTTTTAATTTTTTTTTTGAGTCAGAGTCTTGCTCTGTTGCCCAGGCTGGACAGTGGTGTGATCTCAGCTGACTGCAACCTTCGCCTCCTGGGTTCAAGTGATTCTTGTGCCTCAGCCTCCTGAGTAACTGGGATTATAGGCATGAACCACTATGCCCAACTAATTTTGGTAGTTTTAGTACAGATGGGGTTTCACCATGTTGGCCAGGCCGGTCTTAAACTGCTGGCCTCAAGTGATCTGCCTGCCTTGGCCTCCCAAAGTGCTGGGCTTACAGGTGTGAGCCACCACACCTGGTCATTTTTATTTTTATTATGTGAGAGACATCATGTCTGTAAACTTAGTGTCACCAATGACTAAGTTATATCATGTATGTTTCTGGTTAGACTAAAGCAGAGAGAACAAAGAAGGTACAATAATATGAGAAAACAAAGAAGAGAAAAAAAGAATAGGAGTTAGTTCAGTGATGTCACTATTCCCTGAAAGCTGATAGAAACTGTCCTTCTCATTCAGCACTTAGAGGGTAAGATTGTAGTCATAATAATTTTTCAAAAACGTGGCAAAGCATATACATCCAGATGTATGCTATTTTAAAAGAATCCCCCAAGAAAGCTCTCTATATATTCTATTGAGGTTACTAACCCTCAAAGCATTCATAAAACTCCCTTCTTCAAATTGCAGTCGGAGATAATTTATTAGGCATAGAAAAAAGAGAAAAATTTACTTTATTTTTGATCCCCAATAGTATTTCCCAGATTGATTTCCCATCATATTCACTGGACTTACTTTCACTGGACCCATTTGAGACTGTTTCAAGTATCAAATGTATTCCCAAAGGGTAAAGATCTGTTATACTGACGAGAGTATAAAATGTGTACTTAAGCTAGTCCTCAGAGAAGAGTTCCAGAAACAATTAGACAAGGATAGGATCTTTTCAATGACTTCAGTGAAGGATACAGCATTCATTTGACTAAACAGTTAAGTCTAATTAATCTGGCATCATTGGAAATAGGATATTCTAGGTAATATAGGAACTGCTAAGATAATCAAAATTCTAAACCAAATACTTTGAAAATTTTTATTTGTTCATGGTGTCTTTTCAAAGATGTATGATGTATGCTTTTTGTATAGAATATATAACTGATTTTAATCTTTCTGACTATATATGTTAGCATATATAGTTTTTATCTCTGCTTACACATGTTCAATCTTTCAGCTATCATTCCTTTTTTAATTAATAAGGCTGGCTCTTATACATTTCTTTGTTATAAAATTGCAGCTTCTAATAAATGGCAGAGGAGGTGGGGTGGAATAGTAATGTAAGTATAAGGTACACTATTGGTGTTGAAGGGTGAAGAATAAATGGTGGGAAAATATCAGCTCTGCAGTTGCTCATCTTATTCAACCAAAGATAAGTAATTATAAAATCATTTCAGGAAAGACGAGAGATAAGCCTTGTTTCCCTATAAACTACACAGACTTCCTGCTTGCCTGGCATAGAAACAGATATGGTGCCCAGGGAACAGTGTTGACAAAAAGAGTTCTGAAACAAAAAATCTAATTCTAAGCTAACTGCTACCACTCCCCTGGCCCCACCCCCAGACTCAGCAAATAGCTTTACAAAGAACTAAAAAAAAATTGTAACTCTTCTAAATTATATTCATAAAATAAAATTAATAAAATATAAACTAAAATATAAACATGATAGGAAGAATGAAAACAACTTATCATGTGCTTTCTGTCCACAGAAAAGACACGAAACAAAAATTCTTGCCTTTATGAAACTTGTGTTCTTAGTGAATATAATAATTACATCAGTAAATGTTAATGAAATAACCTCTTAAAAATACCCAGATTTTTTAAACCAATGAAACAAAACAAAAAACCCCCCAAATTTGTGCTATATATCGAATATACATTTAAAACTAAAGGATTCAGACAGAATGAGCAAAGACATAGCCGGCAAATGAAAACAAACAAAAAAAGAAAGCAAGGTTGAAATATTAATTACAGATAAGGTTAATTTAAATGCAAATTAATTAAGCAAAAGTATCTTGGAAGCCTGAACCAATGTGCTTCTTAGTATCCTTGATACACATAAGGAGATACCTTTGCTTGCGGCATACCCTCAATAAGATGTGCTGACAGACAAGGAGGAGAGATGAAAAGTAGGCACCAATAACAGCAAAGAGTGATATAAAAAGATGTTTTTTGTTGGAAAAATGATAGAATCTACATATCACTGACCCAGGTGAAATTTAGTAGTACAAGTATCACACATGGTCTGATTTTTTTAAAATAAAAATTTGACACCAAAGGCAACCCGGGCTTCACTCCTACACTCACCAACTGCAACTTTACCAAGTCATGTAACCAACTGGGGCTTCAGTCTAATCACTTGTAAAATGAGGTAGTGGGATGCAATGACCTTGTAGGAGAAATACATCTGTAGTCCCAATTGTGACTTAACTATTGTTACAGTATGTTGGACACTGATGTTTCAAATATATATGGAATACTAACTTAAAGTGTTTTTGTAAAAAATTATTGTTGACTGCACCTTTCATTTTTCAGTGTTAAAACTTCTTCCCTTGTCTGATTCAGAAGAGTTTTGGTTATCTCCAGTTCATTTTCTGCAAGGTTAATTCTTCTCTTTATGTCTTCTTCTTGCTTTTCTTTTGCAGTCAGCTCTTCCTGTAATGTTTTATATATTTGTTGACAAGTCATTAAAGAGTCTTCTTTTTCTTTAAGCAGCATTGTATGCCTAAAAAGAAATAGGAAAAAAAAAAACAAAAACCCACCAACATGCATTATATACTAAATTTTATCTTTATCAAAGATGTATAAAGAGCTCATTTGAAATTATAGATTATAACTGTGCCTTTAAAAAAATTTAAAATGTTAAAAAAAATGAATGGTTCTATAATGTTAAAATTTTCCCATCTAGGCAGTGGCAATAGCAATAACTAACTGCACAACATTATAAGCTTGAATTAGGTATTGTTTATGTAAACAACAAGAAAACAAGAAATGCTATGCACCTTTTAAATAAAACGTTACTTAAATACAGTTTTAAGTTCAATTATTAAAAATCTGAATTAAAAAATTGGTAATGCATACTGTGACTCAGAAATAATGGATTCAAACTTCAGTTTTCTCAGTTCTCTTTGACAGTCATCAGCTTCATTAGATTTATTCCTAAAATACAAAAGAAGTTCAAACATATTATTTCAAAATAAAGTATGTGTTTTTCTGTAGCATTATTTTACTCATTAATAAAAGGAATCTCTTAACATCTTCATATTATTATTTGTTTAAAGAAATAAACATTCAGTTCATTTCTATACTGGCCAACTAAGCTTCTGTCAGACTGATCTGCATGTAAATAAAAAGTATAAACTCTGGACAACATTAAAAAACAAAAACAACAAATAAACAAAAACAAAACAGCAAAATACCTATATGAAGGTATTGGAAAGTGATCAAAAGTAGGGAGACTCTGGAGGGAAGTTGACACTTGGAATGAGGTGACAGCATGGGGTTGGATTATTAAAAATAATTTTAAGCCTGAGGACAGGCCCCAGTCAGCACCCTGCAGAAGAACTAAAACTCGTATAGAAATCTTCAGTCTTTCTGGTCCAAAGAACCAGATGGCAAGGTATTTGGGGCAACCACAGCTGTTGGAAAGTAAAGAAAGAATGCTGAATAGGGGAGAGCAGAGAAAGAGAGTCCCAAATACTCCATATAAATTCTGCCCCTGAACTACACATGTATTAAGCAGATTCCAAGGCAGCCTAGTCAAAGAAAAAGAACTATCCCAGCACCTTGGGAGGCCGAGGCGGGCAGATCATGAGGTCAGGAGATTGGGACCATCCTGGCCAACATGGTGAAACCCCATTTCTAAAAATACAAAAATATTAGGTGAGCGTGGTGGTGCACACCTGTAGTCCCAGCTACTCAGGAGACTGAGGCAGGAGAATTGCTTCAACCCAGGAAGCAGAGATTGCAGTGAGCTAAGATTGCACCACTGCACTACAGCGTGGGTGACAGTGCTAAGACTCCATCTCAAAAAAAAAAACAAACAAACAAACAAAGAAAAAGAAAAAGAACTGAACTGAGATTGAGCTGCTGTCCTGGACAGAAATTACCATTTGAGGCCAAGTTAACTGCCTGCACAAAGCAATACCACTTCACCACTATCAACAACAACAACAACAACAATAATATTTTTTGGAGAAATATAGCAGAATCCAGACTCTCCATAATATAACATTTGCAATGTCCAGAACATAGTAAAAACGCATTCAGAAAAGTGTGACTCATTATAAAGAGAAAGATAGTTAATAGGAACTGACTCTGAGATGACCCAGATACTGAAATGAGCAGACAGAGATTTTTGAAGAAACAATTATTAACTCTGCTCAAAGACATAAAGGAAAATCTATTCTAATTAATAAAAAGATGAGAAATCTCAGTATGAAAATAAAAACCATTAAAAAGAACTAGATGAAAGATCTAAAACTGAAATAAACATTTGCCTTGATCTTATATGATTGGGTTTTGTAACAATATTCGAAAGGTTAATATATTAAAAAGTTCATATCCAATTTAAATGTATTCAAACTACTTATTAACTAGTTAAGACATAATCTGAATGCATCTCAAAATAGCCTGTTAATTACACAATTAAATAGGTTAGATTATCAATGCCCTCCTTTCAGAATGACTTTAATTTCTAGTAAGTAATAATGTAAAAATCATCATGAACATATACAATATTCATTTATTTTTAAACCTTTTTTATTGTAAAATATAACAAAATTGTAAGATACAGAAAATTGCATAAAACAATGATATAATATAATGAATTATTATAAGAAGAATATTCTGGTGATTACCAACCAGGTCAAAAAAATAAAACCTTACCAGCTATTCTAGAAGCCCTTTATGTCCCTGGTTCCAATCATAGCCAACTCCCTGCTCCCTAAAAGTAACCATTCTCATGAATAATATTGTTATCACTGATTTTCCTTAGGGCTTTATTATCTAAATTTTATCTCTGAACACTATATTTTAATTTTGCTTTTATTTTAAAGCCATTAAAAATGTTATCTGCTACTACCCTCGTTTTGTAAAATGTCTCTATTAAGGTATTGTGTTGACATGTAATACAGTGCACATCTTTAAAGTGTATAATCTGATAGGTTTGACATACATATATGGCCATGAAGCCATCACTACAATCAAGTAGCACATGAGCACACTCCGAACCCAGATCTTGGCTTCTATCAACATTCTCTATTAGAGGAACCAGGACTACTCATAGAAATGGCTCATTTCAAGCCTGGGGCAAAATAAGTATATCTGAAATACCTTGTGATGACAGAAAGTAAGAAAGTGTTTACAAAAGATGATGAGATAATGTTCTAATGTCAGAAGAGCCAGTTTGAAGGGGCTTCTACTTACTAAGCCTAGGATAATAATTCAGTACAGTAATAAACTATAAGCCATTAAAAGATAGGAATTCATGAGTCTGTGCAATAAATAAATAAATAGATGAAGGTAGGCTCTTGCTTACTGTAGAACACTAAAGCCTAACTAATAAACGGGGAGGATGGTCTGGAACTTTAAAAAGTCATCATTTAGGAATCACTATAGTAAAACTGAGATCAGGCAAAAATCATTAATGGATGCTATACCTAAGAATAAATTTTGGTGAGAAGCAGAATATTCACATGCATTTAAAATGTCTCTTCTAGACTTCTTATTAATTGAAAGAGAACAAACCCCCCAGCAATTATGCAGAAAAATTGAGCAACATCTTGATCAGGTGATCAAAATGAACATCACCAGTTAGGGGCAAACGGTTATCACGTGACTCCAGATGTGATACCCTGAGGACACATCATTCCCTATGTGGTTTTCTGGCTAAAAATACACATCCTTAATCTAATAGAGAGGAAACATCACACCACTACATAATGAAGAACTTTTTATTTTTAAAAAGTGTGAGGGGTTCTCCATTCTTAAAAATTCAGTGTCATTAAAAGACAAAGACAAACTGTGGAAATATTCTAGATTAAAGGAGGCTAAAGAGAGACCCAAGTAAATGGACTCCAGATTGGATCCTGTACTAGAAGAGAAAATGCTATAAAAGATATCATTAAGTCAACTGACAAAACTGAAGTATGGATGGTAGATTAAAGTATTGTATGTAAATTTATGACACTGATTAGGTAGGCTGAAGTATCTAGCAGTAAAGGGCCATGTTGCTGGTCACTTATCCTCAAAATGGTTCAGGAAAAAAAATTTTAAGTGTGTGTGTGTATATGTGTGTTTGTGTGTGTGTGTGTGTGTGGAGAGAGAGAGAGAGAGAAGGAGAGGGAGGAAGAGAGGAGAGTAAAGAGGGAGAGAGGGAGAAAGCAAATGGGTTAACATGTTAACCCTAGGTGAAAACGGATAAAGACTATCTGAGTGCTCTTTGAACTATTATTATTTTTACAACTTTTTGTAAGTTTGAAGTAATTTCCAAATAAAACATTAGAAAAGAAGAAATAGAAAAATATTAATATACAGTTAGAAAAATGGGCAAAGGCTCAGGTGAGTCACAAAGAAAAGAATATAAGGAGCTAGAAATGCAGGGGTACAAATTTCATCAATTTTTAAGTTATAACACCCAGTATTGGCCAGGAAGCAGAGAAATGAGTATTTACAAACACTGTTGAGATTACATATCAGTATAGGCTTATTGGAGGACAATGAGTCATTATGCATTAAAAAATTCAAGTTTGATTCTAGCAAAAATTATACTAAAGAAATAATTCTGTGTGAATAGATTTAGCTACATGAACTTTCAAAGTGCTTTACTTTTACTAATAAAAAACTTGGGCATTCTAAAAACAAGGTGTTAGTAAGTTATGGTTCATCCGTAGAATGGAATATTATGTAGCCATTTAATAATTCTCCATAAATGTATCAAGTAATGACATGAAAAAACGTCCAGGATTTATCACTAAGCAAAAAGTTTACAAAACAGTACATAAAGTGACTGGGTGCGGTGGCTCACGCCTGTAATCCCAGCACTTTGGGAGCTGAGGTGAGCAGATCACGAGGTCAGGAGTTCAAGAACAGCCTGGCCAATAGGGTGAAACCCTGTCTCTATTAAAAACACAAAAAATTAGCCGAGCCTGGTGGTGTGTGCCTGTAATCCCAGCTACTTGGGAGGCTGAGGCAGGAGAATCGTGTCAACCCGGGAGGTGGAGGTTGCAGTGAGCCAAGATTGCACCATTGCACTCCAGCCCAGGCCACAGTGTAAGACTCCATCTCAAAACAAACAAAACAAAACAAAAACAAAAACAGTACATAAAGTATATTCCCAATTATGTTAAAAATACACACTACTTAGAAAAATGGACTAGAATTCCCTTCCCCTCAAAGATACATCATTGTAGACTGACAAATGGAGGCCAGAGACAAACAAGTGCTTTGCTCACTTTGCCTGTAGCTGGATGCACAGGTATTGGTGGAGAGATTCGTTCTTCAGTACCTTTACCAGGAAGGAATCTTGACAGAAAACGATGTTCAAGAAATCAAAGATCAAGCCACAAGCCTCCAGAAAACAATGCTGCTGCTGAATAGCCTACTTTCCAGGGGTCTCAAAGCATTTGATACTCTCCTAGATTCCCTACAGGAATTTTCGTGAATAAGGGAGAAGCTGGAGAAAGCAAAGGAAGAAGCCATGACTGAGCCACCTGCTGGTGACACAATGACTGGGATCCCCTCACATACCAACAGCTGGACATCAAACTGGCAGATTAATCAGCTGGCCCAGAGTCTGGGTCCTAAGTGGAAGCCAGTGATGCTGTCTTTGGTACTGTTCAGATAGACATCTACTGCTGTAAGCCCAACCATCCTCACAATGTGCACTTGCAGGTAGTGGAGGCGTTTGTCTGTTGGTGGCAGCGCTTCGGGAAGCACACTAATTTCCAGAGCTTGCACGATGGGCCACAGGCATGGAGGTAGACCTCTTGGTGCTCCTGCACATGTTGGAGTGATAGTGCCTCCGCCAACCAGCTGAAGAGTATGTCTCCAAGTCACATGGGCTGAATCCTGACTTTCACTCAGAACAGGTGGTTTTTTGTTTAGTTTAGGTTTGTTTTTTCTTTTTAATGATCCTCAGATGGAGAGAGAAAACAGGGTTTCCACTTGACATTACTTGAAAGGCCAGATTACTCAATAGATCTCCCAGGTTGGTTCAACAACTTATTGTTTTTAATTGCTTGAAGATTGCCTTGTTATGATTGCACAGTTTTAAATTGTGTGATGGCCTTTTAATAGACTAGTAAATCACAGTGGTTCATAAAAATCCAAAAAACAAAAAAAACCCCAAAGCCCCATGTTATCACATTACATGTGGGTGTCTTATATGTAAAACATTCACTTTTACGTTGCCTGGGAACTGAACTGTGAATTTTACTATTCATAATGATAAGAAAATAAAATGCAAATTATTTAAAAAGGAAAATGGGCTAGAAAGATATATCAAAATATAACTGACTTTTTTGTATATCCTTATATTTTCCAAGTTTTACATATTTGCTTTAAACAAAAAATGTTTAAACAAAAAATGTTTCTTTTACAAATGCCTTTGTGATTCAGCAGCCCCAGCACAACTTTCACTATATGTTCAGACTGTTATATACACTTTTTCAAATCTAGAAGCAGGGACAGAAGAACTCCTGTTAATGGTTATTTTACTAGGTAGATAATACATTTGGACTGCAATTTTAAAGCCACCGACCATTCCAAGAAGTCCCCTCAGCATGGTCCCTTCCCTTGCCCTGCACCAGTTAAGCTACTCTTTCTATGGTCTACCCTTCATTACCCACTTGTTATCTTCACCTTCATTAGGATGGAGAAATTGGGTGGAATAGAAAGAATGCCTCCATCTTTTTAAGCATTGCATTCTTTCTTTTACTTTTAGCAAATAGTGGTGATCCTTTCTCTTCAATTGCTATGAACAACCCTTCAGAAAGGCCCCTGCTGGTCCTGCCAATAAAATAAAATAAAATAAAATAAAATAAAATAATTAGATATTTCACCCCACTTTGAAAAGTGATGGTATATGCCACTCCACTCGCTTATATGAAACAGCTATACTTAAACTGCCTCCTTGATATTTCTACTTTGCTATCTCAAAGGCATCTCAATTTTAACGAATCAAAAACATTGTTTTTGATTCCTCCACTCCCTATATTTATTTCTTTCACAGATTTTCCCACTTCAATAAATGGAACAAACACAATGGTGATAGTAATAGGTAACGCATTGTGTACCTTGTGTACTCCTGAAAGAAGCCCTTATTCCCATTTTATAGTTTAGGGAACTGAGACTAAAGAGAAAAGAAACTTGGCCAAGTTGACCTAAGTTCTAAGTAGTAGTGCTGGGATTTGAACCCCAGCAGTCTGGATCTGGAGTCTGAGCTCTCATCCCCTACACTTTGCTGCCTCTCAACTGTCTACACTGATGCAAAAAGCCTAATGCCCATCTTTATTATTTCCTTTCACTTCCAGTCTCCATGCTCCCCAATCACATTTTCTCTATCAGTAAATCAGATTGACCTCTGGCATATATTTCTCTCCATCTCCATGCTACAGCCTTAGGCTACACCATAATCACGTCTCACTTGCATGAATGCACAGCCTACCACCCAGACTCCCTGATATTGGTTTTACTCCTACTCCAGTCCATTCTTCAAGTGGCAACCACAGCGACCTTTGAAAACACAGATTAGATTAGTCTCTTAGAATTCTCCCCAGGCTTCCCATAGCTCTCCTTATAAATCCAAACTCCACAGAAACTCTTCAGGAAACACTGGTCAATTTAATTTCTTATTGCTGCTGTAACAAAAGACCACAAGCTTCTTAGTGTTTAAAAGCAATACAAATTTATTATTTCACAGTTCTGGAGGTCAGAAGTCCTAAAATCAAGGTGTCACCAGGTTGTGTTCCTTCTTAAGGCTCCAGGGTAGAATTCATTTCCTTACGTTTTCTATCTTCTAGAGCCCACCGGTATTTCTGGATTGTAGCCCCTTCCTCCAATATCATATCACATCACTGCAACCTCTGTTTTCATCCTCACATCTGCTTTTGTGACTTGACCCTCTTGCTTCCTCTTCTAAGAACCTCATAATTACATTAGGCCTGCCCACATAATCCAGGATAATTTCTCCATCTCAAAATTCTTTTTTTTTTTTTTTTGAGACAGAGTCTCATTTTGCCACCCAGGCTGGAGTACAGTGGTATGATCTTACCTCACTACAGCCTTCACCTCCCTGCCTCCTGGTTTCAAGCAATTCTTGTGCCTCAGCCTCCTGAGTAGCTGGGATGACAGGTGTGCACCATCACACCCAGCTAATTTTTGTATTTTTAATAAAGACAGGGTTTCACCATGATAGCCATGTCTTAAATTCCTGGCCTAAAGTGATCCATCTGGCTCAGTCTCCCAAAGTGCTGGGATTACAGGTATAAGCCATTACACCTGGCCTCAAAATTTTTAATCGTATTTGCAAAGTCCCTTTTTGCCATTTAAGGGAACATACAGATTCCAGGGATTAGGACATGAAACTCTTTGGGAAGCCATTATTCTGTCACCACTGGGCTTCACGTTTTTTGAACTTGTAAAACTGATTTCTAAGAAATGTAGGGTCTTGTCTTGATCTCCTTGCTCCCAGATGTAATCGTGGCTAGCTCCTGTTATTCATATCTTAAGTTAAAGGTCATCTGCTCAGGGATGCCATTCTGACCACTCTGTCAAAAGTATACCACTCCTCCTCACTACTCACAATCTATTATGCCTATTTTATATTTTTGCAGCACTTAGCTTTGCCTGAAATTACCTAAGTAACTCTATGGAAAAGTGCCAATCTTGTTGCTCCGATATCTAGTGCCTGCACACAATAGTCCTGGCTCTCAGTAGACATTTTGTATTGAATAAATAAATGAAATACACATAGCCCGTTCAAGTTAGGACCATATGAAAAATGGATCTATACACTGACACTGGAATGCCACCAAGTCACCTTCTGCTTGCCAGGCAAAAAAAAAATTTCATTAGTGAACAGGAAGGTGAGAGGAAAATCAGGATAACACTGGTGTTTATATCTCAGTAAGGGAGACTGTCTCAAGAACAGATTGGTCAACTGTCAGATGTTGTTGAAAGGCCAAGTAAGAGCTTTAAAAATTAGTACTTTGTGATGGTCATAAGTTTACTATTGTTCAAATTATCAGTTAAATGAGGATCAGGTGACAGATAATGAAATTAAAATGTAAGTCCTGTGTTAGCTTGCTTAGAAAAAAAGGAATTAAAGTGTAAGTACATTACAGAGGTTCTTAAATTAGAAAATATATTTTTATTTTTTTATTTTTTTGAGAAGGAGTCTCACTCTGTCATCCAGGCTGGAGTGCAGTGACACTATCTTGGCTCACTGCAACCTCTGCCTTCCGGAATCAAGCAATTCTCCCGTCTCAGCCTCCTGAGTAGCTGGGACTACATGCGCAAGCCACCACGCCTGGCTAATCTTTGTATTTTTAGTAGAGACGGGGGTTTCACCATATTGGTCAGGCTGGTCTCGAACTCCTGACCTCTGGTGATCCACCTCCCTCGGCCTCCCAAAGTGCTGGGATTACAGGCATGAGCCACCGTGCCCAGCCAGAAAACATATAAAACATATTTTACATAACCACTTAGACATAGTGACAGATCATAAATCACTTTAAGTAAACTTTGTCCTTACCACGTACATGAAAATAAGTATATCCACAGTGTAAAGCATTTAAGCAATATATAATAGAGTGAAATAAGAGTTTCCAAAAAGCCCACACTTTCACTTCTAGAGATTAACTGTTGAAATCCTATCATTTATTCAATGTATTTAAATCCATATGAATGTGTATGTGCATTTGTATTCATTTTTAGCATGAATGGGATCATTTTTATGATATTTTAAATCTCCTGAATTCCTAATAGCTTCCCATAAGTCTGTTCTCTTTATGGTTACAATCCTGGACATACTTTGGGGGATATCAATTATACTTATTCTAATGTCATCTGTTTCTATTCAACAATTTTCTAGGGTATTAAGGATTTTCTGTGTTAATTCATAGCCACTTTTTGGGGGGGAGTTGGGGAAGGTGTTTCCTCACATACCTACTAATCTTTGGTTGTGTGTGAATCCTCAGACTTAAGATCCTCTGTTTACTTGTCTGCTTTGCTATTTATTTTTGCTCTAGGTTGTTTTTAGAGGTGTGATGAAGGGGTAGGGTATGCTACCCGGTGGGGGCACTGGAGGTTTGTCTTGGGCTATGGGGATCCTGGGCTCTCCTGGGGTTCAGTAGCTGTCAGGCTGTCTAACTCTAGTCTACATACTCATTGTGTCAGTCTGAGTATAAATGCTTCTGCAAATGCTGCTTCACACAGCGCTGATTGATTGGAGGGTATTGGTGAGGAGCCAGTTGGATTAAATGTTCCATATGTGATTCCTCAGAGCGGGTTTCACTGGACCACCTGCATCAGTATCATGTGGGGAGTGCATTAAAAATGTGATTGCTTGGAGCCACCCCAGACTGAAATGTAAAACCAGATTATCTGTGGAAAAGGAGCCCAGAAATCTGGTCCTGGGGCTGAGTCTGTGGGAGAGGCCATACTGTAATACACAATTTTAACAAGCTCCTCATGATTCTTATGTAGATTGGAGTGTGACAACCACTATTTCAATGATTCACCAGGTGTCACATCCTTCTCTGTGTTTTAATTAATTTGAAGAAAGGTCCTGCCTATCCCATGCCCACCAGCATCACCACTCAATTGCTCTTCATCTGGGTTGTTCCTCAGTAGAGTTGACCCTTTCTACTATTCTTTCTATGTATTCTCCTTCTGGAATTCTTAAAAAATTTTCACCATAAATGACAGTCTTTCTTTTAAGCCTTATTTATCTATCTTTATCCTGATATATATATATATGTGTGTATATATATATATATATATATATATATATATATCTCCTTTCATATATATATGAAAGTAATAAAAGTATATTTTGTATCCATATATGTTTAAAAGCAATAGAACTAGATTTTATAGTCTTCATATTTTTCATTATTTCAGAGAGGTGTTCCCCTAATTAACCTAGATATTATAGTACTTAAAATCTGTACAAAATGTCATCAAGGTCTCAGGGCATCATTAATGCTCTACCTCTTTAGGAAACTCTATTGGTTACCTTCTGAACACTCACTACAGCCTTTTTCCTGGCCATCAAAGTCTCAATTATCATTTGTTCTAAGGATAAATCCTTCTTGGTTTAAGGTACTTGTGGTAGCCCTGTTCCCCTTGCCAGTGGTTCATTTAGGAGAGGATATGTAAAGGGTTCCAGCCAAGGAAATATAAGGAGAAGGCTGTTGGTGGCATCTGATAATTTTCTTTCTCACTTCTAAAAAGACATTAGAAATCCAGTCCCTTCCTGCCTGCAGGTACCATATCCAAATGAGGCCTCCAGGGTGGAGGAACTATAGCCATCTTGTGATTATATAAGGGCCTGACTTAGCTTTGGGTTGAAGCCAGTGCTGAGGGCAGCAGGATGGAGACAAAAAGAACATCAAGATCCTTGGGGATATTGCTGAGACTCTGATCAACTAAAACTGACACTATCCTACTGCTGTTACTTGTAGCCCAAAGCATCCTGATAAAATCTCTATTTTTAAATACATAACAATGTTCTTTTTAGAAAATGTTTTCTTAAAAATCTCGGGAAAAAAGTCTTGGAAAAAAGAACCCCAATTTCACAAATTTATAAACTGCTTCTTCTCTTATTGTCAAAATTCACAAAACTTATATCCAAATATTTAAAAATCTTTAAACAACAAAAAGAATTATCTTAAATTATAGGTGACAAACATTCCTATTCCCAGCCCCACAAAGAATGAGGATTAAAAGTCAAAGAAACTTGATTTCATAGCATATTCCAATTTCTAAGTCCTAAGAGGTTTGAGTATGGGTAGGAAATCTTGAATTTTACTTACAAATTGTATTAATATGTCAAATCTTTTGAGTGAATTGTTTTGACTTCGAGATTACCATTACAAAAATAGCCAAGCCACAAATTTGATTCTAGCCTATAAATATAACAGTACTTATATACTACCAGGGACCTCCTGACCTCTGAGCAACCTGAGGCTTCAGCAGTCCCAGGCTTTGAACCTAAATGCCCACCCTCCCCAACCTAATCCTAGCAGTAAGGGAGAGTAGACAGAGTATAGATGGATGAGCTAGAGACAGGTAGCATAAAGAAAGGTCTCCAGCACTTGGAGCCATTTAAGTAGCTCTATCTTTCCTAATTCACATTTCTAAATATGGCCATTATGTCCATTTTTTAATTTTTAAAAAGGTCTTGTATGGGTAGGAAACATCAGTTTTATAAACTGATAAAACATAATCAGCATTTCTGCAATTGTATAGTAACTTCCTACAGATAATTAGTTTGATGGACTTTAGTGGTGTATTTCTCCCTCCATCTCCAGTCTACTCTCTCACAACTTCTCAGCACAACTTATGTTAAAAATATAATAAACAAAAAAATACCACAAAGCATGTGTTAATATTAAATGGGCAGGCTCCATGTACAGTCCTTCATTGCTTTACAACAGGGATACATTCCAAGAAATGTGTCATTATGCAATTTTGTCATTGTGTGAACACCCTTGAGTGTACACAAACCAAGACCGTATAACCTACTACACACGTAGGCTATATGATACAGCCTATTGCTCCTAGGCTACAAAGCTGTATAGAATGCTACTGTACTGAATAGTGTAGGTAATTGTAACACAATGGTATTTGCATATCTAAACATATCTGACCACAGAAAAGGTACAGTAAAAATATGGTATTATAATCTTATGGAACCATCATTGTATACATGGTCTGTCACTGACCAAAATGTCATTATGTAGAACATGAATATACAAAGAATTCTGTGCAAACTTATTCTGTAAAATATCAATTCATGTCACTACCAGTAAGTTTATTCCTTTTCTTCACTATGCTCATTTCTAAGCTTCTTTCCTAACTTTCCAAGACTCCACTCTATATGCTAACTCTTGGTATGCCCACAAATTCCCTCTTAGCTTAGTTGTATGCTAGCACCACCTCCCTATGCCTAGACTCTGCCCTCTTCACTTGTTGAGCTCCAAGAAGCAATCATCACACAGTAGCTGGGGCCTGACTAGACTGCTCTCCACATGAGACATCCACGTGGCCAAACCCCTCCTTGATGATATTAGAGGGAGAGAAACAACGATTTTTTTTTTCTAGCAACCATCACCTTGTTTCTTTTTCAGGATTTAAAAAATCTCCCAAAAAGTTACTTCCTGGGCCTAGGGGGTCTTCTAAGGACCCCCTTTCCACCCATTCCTGCAATCCCAGCCATCTACACAGACAGCTGAACTACTGTATTTACTGTACTATTAACCATAGTGTTATAAAGTATGAATATTTGATTTTTCTTTTCTTTTTCAGAAACAAACTATTTTGCTACAAATAATCCAAGTATACATTAATTTGACAGGTCATTTTTGGAATTTGTTCCTTCTTGTGTTCAGTACTTCATTAAACACATTATTTTTAGGAGTAATTCGTGGTCAACATAAACATTTGGTTGCTAAGCATTCTAAATATTTATATTTTTATGCGGTTCATCCTTCTAAAATATAGGAACTGAAAATCATATATATCATAAGGTAAAAGAATCTGCTTACTTTTCAAAGATTGTATACATTCTATTTTAGTGTTATAATTATAGATATTCTGTGTTTATTTTTTTTTTAATTTTTTTTGAAAGAAAGAAAAAGAGAAAATAAATAAATAAATAAATAGATATTCTGTGTTTATACTATGATTTTTGAAATTTCTGAAATGAAAGTAATTTTTACTTATTTATTCATTTTGAGACAGGGTCTCACTCTGTCACCCAGCCTAGAGCTCAGTGGCATGATCATGGTTCACTGCAGCATCAACTTCCTAGGCTTAGGTGATCTTCCCACCTCAGCCTCCCAAGCGGCTTGGACTAAAGGTGGGTGCCAACACGCTTGGATAATTTTTGTATTTTTTTGGGAAGACAAAGTTTTGCCACATTGCCCAGGCTTAAAATTAATTTTTAAAAGAAATAGTGCTCTTGATTTTATATCATTTTCTTATCATGTGTTTTCCAACATTTTTTTCTCACTTGCATCAAGCATAAGTACTTCAGCATTTCAAAGATACTCAACTCTCTCCTTGAAGCTAAAATTAGTAATTTTGAGATACAACTTCAATATTGTTTTTTGTGGAGAGATAATAAAGGAACAAAGATAAGAAAAAAGTTCAAGGAGTATTTCACATTAAATTACTGCATTTGAACTATCAGGGAAAGCTTTAATATATGGATAGGTAAGTTTCTTATTGAGATAAAAAATCCTCCATGTATTTGAAAATATTTACAGGTTCTTCAATATATAATCTAGGGCAGCAAAGTGGTCAAGAAAAGCAGCAGTAAACTATTACCCACACAAGTAAATCTCTGCCAAAAGAATCACAGAGAACACACCAGGGTTTTTATAATTCTTGTCATTTCTTTCTAATTCTTGCCATTTTGTGACACATCTACAGAGCACTGTTATCTTACAAGTTGTTTAATGTTCTCCATCTTACATAAGCATTTCTTTATAGTTGTCCATCTCTGTCACCGCCTTCTGAAGTTTTAACCCAAGTGCCTCTACTAGACATTGTAAATCTGAAATGATACAATATATTTCATCTAATTAGTACATTTTAAGTGTCCAGATATTTTCACAGAGTAAACCATATTCTTTTAATGTTACTAATCAGCTCCAGAAGAATAATGCAGTTGCATATTCCACTTTGCCTCTATGTCCATATGTAACTTGTCATTGACTACTCAGCCCTCTCTATCCTAATACCCCACAGACTCAATGGATTCTGACAGGCCCAGTTTGTTGGCCTGTTTCTGCCCTCCCCACCATGCTGATTTTCAAACAGCTAGTAGGCTAAATTTTACTAATGTTTTCAAAGGAAATGTATGTAGCTGACAAACGTATGAATTTCTGATCATGTGTCTTGCTTCTAAAACACTTGATTGCCTGAGCTCACTTTTGTGGTCTGGAACTGAGAAGCATGGCTGAGTCTTCCTGCTAGAACTAAAACAGACAAATCATGTGCCAGGCTCACAGTAAAGAACTTGTAACTCTGGGTAGCATCTAAAAGACATTTTAATGATTGTCAAAACCAAGAGAATACAAGCAGGAAACTGGCTTCCAGAGTCTTTAGCTGGTGAATGTAAGAAGTATTTGAGGATGATTATTCAAGAAGTCCTGTCTAACAAGTATGTGAATGGAGAACTGAAACTATAGCAGAAAGAACAAATGGTTTGACTATCTAAGTCCTTCCACTGTCCTGTGTGTGGAAATTGGGATCTGAACCCCAGCCCCAGTGATGGCCCTTGTTGGTATGCTTTTTGAGAATAAGTTATAATAGAAAACAAACTGATAGACTGGTTTGTTTCTATAGAAAAAAAATAGTTCAAAACACTGGAGTTGTAAAATTTCTGTTTCATCTATTCAGGTGTTTCAGTGACACATTTTAACAGTAAACTTTAAAATCTTTATAAATCTATATAAATCTGCATTCTTAACTTTATTTTACAAAGAGGTAGTTCCTTAAATTAGAAAATAAATTCACTCTAAACAAATGTTTTAATTAGAATTTACCAGACATTTGTATAAATCTTTGCTTATCCAGTACTTATACATACATTTTTTTTTAGCTTACATGTTTCCTTGTTCTTATTACATTAAATATATGTATCTCTAAGAAGGGCTTGCTTAACATCTCTGAAAAAAAATGTTCTCATTTTTTAGGTCATCCATGGTAAGGAGAGGGAGGATTAGAGAATATCTGCTACTGACCATATGGAAGTTTTGGATGATATAAATTCAGAGGATCAGAGCAGTTGAATCAAAATTAAAATGCACATGTAAAAAATGTGTTAGATAACGGTGGGAGGATAAAGAGCCAGGTGAGTGGAAAGTCACATTAAGGTGGGAGACGAAGGCATTCAGACTAGCATGTGGCATTTCCTATGGAGGGCAAGACAGTCAGAACAGAAGCTGTGGTTACAGCCCAGGCACTAAAAAGATTTGATTCCAGTATGTTTTCAGAAATGTCTTGTTCATCAGACAGAGAAAACTTCCATGTGCATCCATCCCATGTACGTTTGTAGCGTGTATCTCCTATGTGTGTTCTGTATGATTTCAAGCGGAAGCTTTTAGTGTATACTTTGTTGCATATGTCACAATCACATCTGTGTATCCTCTGCTTCCTTAGGGTATTCACAAATTCCACCAGTAAAGGTCTCTTCCCAGGCTGCACTATGACCTAAGGTGATTCTCTTGCAACAGTGCTTGTGGGCGGGCACTGAGTTCATTAAGGCGGGGTGACATTTCTTCAGGATAATAATCTGTCCTCTGTGGTTCAATCACAGGTTCAATTTTTTTTTTCTCTGATATAGGCTTCTTATGTGATTTAATTACAGGTACTTGCATGCTACCACTTGAATTTTCTGTTTCCTCCAACAAGGAAACAATGAGAGGCTGCTGGAGGTAATTCACGTACATAAAGGGGACAGACTGTACCACCACCAGGCAGGATCCCCAGGCTCTGTATTCTGTGCCAGGAGAAGGCAGCTGCCATCACTGGTGGCATGGACAGTGGGATGCCAAAGGGCTGCATGCTCAGAGAAGGCAGTGAGTGTTTTTCATAATGGGCTAGAAGAAGGCATGCTCAACCCTGGAGAAGCTCTCCAGGTCTGTATGGGAACTTCAGAGAGGAAGAATTCCCAGCCAAAGGGGGTGCACTCTGCTTGTTCATTGTAAGGTCCACTGGCTCCATCTGAATTCCATGCAAAAAGCCTTCCCGGGTCTGAAAAAACTTACCAGGTAACGGTGTAGAGTAGATGACCCATACTTGTTGGGTTTTATTGATTTCATATAATTTCATGTGTAGTCACAACTACCAAGAAAACTCAAAGGATCAGACTAATTAACTTATCAAAGGTCACTCGGCTAGTTAGATCCTGTAATTCAAACTTGGGTCTGCCTGATCCCAAAGTTCTTATCTCTCTCACGCTGACTCTTGAAATATAAAAGCTGCAAGAGAATATGATATTTGCCCATAAAAGTGGGGTAAGTGTGACTACAAATCCGTTACCATATTCCCAGAATCCTTAAAGAGGTATACTTAAAACAAATGAAAAGAATTATTAACAATGAAATATGTAGTAAACTGGTAGAATTTCTAACTTCAAAAGGTGGTTTAGATTTTAGTTTTGGAAAGCTTAACTATATGTTATAGTTAATAAAAGATATTAATATAATTATGGTGTCATTGTGACTCTATGGGAAGATTTCACCAGAGAGAACAATCACACCTCACTATTAAATGGCCCCTGATGCTTGTGTCAGGATATGGTCCTAAACTAGAAGAAGCAGAGGTCTGAGCCCATATGATAAATGTTGTTGTTACTTCTGAATGCAGCTATAAATTAAAAGGAAGAATTATCTTAAAATGAATGTCAAAGAACTGGTACTTAATATGTAAATTTTATGCAGTTAATTCTCAATTACCTGAGAATTAGGAGAATAGTAGACAGTAAAAATGGCAGCTAATTCAAAGCTTTGCTGTTCTGAATGAAATATAAACATCTTACTAGTTCATTATAGGTTCTGGTAGACTAGTCTGGTCTTTTTGTTTTTAGAAGCAGAGTACCCAGTTCCTATCCTTAATAAATAAACACAGGATAAGCAGCAGAGAGCACCTGCACAAAACAGCACCTTCAGTTTCTGAGGCAAGGAGTTGTTAAATAAGTGTATTGTTCTGCTGAGTCCTTCTCTATAGTTAAAGAAATTCTACTTCTACTTTGATTTTCTGTCATTCAGCATGACATTGGATTATGAGGCACAAGGCCCTAAATGCCTACAAAAATAAAGGAAGCATTGGCTTCAAACACCATGCAGATGTAAGGCAGAACCCATGGAAACAATCCAAAATTTACAACAGCAAATTCTACTATGATGTGACTGTGTTCTTTACAGGTATTAAATAAGAAGTAAATGCTTTTAAATGAACAAGACAAAAAAAGTTCTTAGCCTCTCTTCATATGAAGCCAGCTGTTTGCTGGACAGCATTCCACGGGTATCAGATTTGGGATAATGAGTCATTTAAGAGAATGCTGTGGTTGGGATCCAAGATGACTGAATAGGAACAGCTCTGGAGTGGACTTCCCAGCCAGAACAATGCAGAGGGTGAGTGATCACCACATTTCCAAATGAGTTTTTACTGCCCACAGACCAAGAGATTTCCAGGCTGAAAAGTGCCATGAGTTTCCAGCATGGCTGTTTCAGCTGGCACTGCAGATCTCCACACAAAAACTCACACAAATCTGGGCGGCCGTTTCAACTGGTGCCTGGAATGCCTGGGATACAGAGCCGCCCATTCAACTGAAAAAAAGGAGGCTGAAACAGGGAGCCAGGTGATCTGGCTAGGTGGGTCCCACCCTCACAAAGACCAGCAATCTGAAACACTCTGGATTGAGAATTTTGCAGGCAGCACAGCTAGACCTGGGATGGTCCAGCTCGGTGGGGGAAAGGGCGTCAGCCATTACCACTGAGGCAGTCCACCACTGTCGAGGCAGTCCGCCATTACTGAGGCAGTCCACCATTACCAAGGCAGTCCGTGATTACCGAGGCAATCCACCTTTACTGAGGCAGTCTGCCATTACTGAGGCAGTTCTAACTGTACCTCTGTAAACAAAAGCACAAGGAAGTTCACACAGCAGCTGGGCAGAGCCCACGGTAGCTCAGTAACGCCTCTGCAGGCAGACTGTGACTAGACTATCTCCTTGCTGGGCAAGGCATCTCTGAAAAAAGGCAGCAGCTCCTCAGGAACTTATAAATAAAGCCCCACCTTCCCAGGACAGAACACCTGGGAAAAAAGGCGGTTATGTGTTCCACTGCAGCAGACTTAAACATACCTGCTGAGCAGCTGTGAATGGAACAACGGAGCTCACAGCTCAGCACTTGAGCTCCTATAAGAGACACACTGTCTCTTCAAGCAACTCAGTGACCCCTGCATATCCAAAGAGACACCTCATAAAGGAGAGCTCAGGCTGACATATGGCAGGTAACCTTCTGGGACGAAGATAACAGAAGAAGAAACTGGCAGCAAACCTTACTGTTCTGCAGCTGCCACAGGTGATCCCCAGGCAAGCAGAGTCTGGAGTGGATCTCCAGCAGTCCTACAGCAGAGGGGCCTGGCTGTTAGAAGGAAAACTAAAAGAAATAACTTAATCATCAACAAATAGGACGTTCACTCAGAGACCCCATCTGAAAGTCACCAACTACAAAGATCACAGGTAGATGAATCCACAAAGATGGGAAGAAACCAGTGCAAAAAGGATGAAAACACCCAAAACCAGAACGCCTCTCCTCCTCCAAGGGATCACAACTCCTCACCAGCAAGGGAACAAGGCTGGATGGAGAATGCGTCTGATGAATTGACAGAAACATGCTTCAGAAAGTGAGTAATAACAACTTCTCTGAGCTAAAAGAACATGTTCTAACCCAATGCAAAGAAACTAAGAACCTTGAAAAAAGGTTTGATGAAATGCTAATGAGAATAAACAGCTTAGAGAAGACTATAAATGAATTGATGGACCTGAAAAACACAACACAAGAACTTCATGATGCATACACAAGTTTCAATAGCCGAATCGACCAAGCAGAATAAAGGATATCAGAGACTGAAGATCAACTCAATTAAATAAAATGAGAAGGCAAGATTAGAGAAAAAAGGGTAACAAGGAATGAACAAAGCCTCCAAGAAATATGGGATTATGTGAAAAGACCTAATCTACATTTGATAAGTGTACCTGAATGTGATGGAGAGAATGAATCCAAGCTGGAAAACACTCTTCAGGATATTATCCAGGAGAACTTCCCCAACCTAGCAGTGCAGGCCAACATTCAAGTCCAGGAAATAGAGAGCACACCACAAAGATATTCCTCAAGAAGAGCAACCCCAAGGCACATCATCGTCAGATTCACCAGGGTTGAAATGAAAGAAAAAATGCTAAGGGCAGCCAGAGAGAAAGGTTGGGTTACCCACAAAGGGAAGCCCATCAGACTCACAGCAGATCTCTCAGCAGAAATCCTACAAGCCAGAACAGAGTGGTGGCCAATATTCAACATCCTTAAAGAAAAGAACTTTCAACCTAGAATTTCATATCCAGCCAAACTAAGCTTCCTAAGTGAAGGAGAAATAAAATCCTTTACAAACAAGCAATTGCTGAGAGATTTCATCACCACCAGGCCTGCCTTACAAGAGCTCCTGAAAGAAGCACTAAACATAGAGGGAACAACCAGTACCACCCACTCCAAAAATGTACCAAATGGTAAAGGCCATTGACACAATGAAGAAACTGCATCAACTAACAGGCAAAACAACCAGCTAGCATCAAAATGGCAGGATCAAATCCACACATAACAATATTAATGTTAAATGTAAATGTGCTAAATGCACCAGCAAAAAGACACAGACTGGCAAATTGGATAAAAAGTCAAAACCCACTGGTGTGCTGTATTCAGGAAACCCATCTCACGTGCAAGAACACACATAGGCTCAAAATAAAGGGATGGAGGAAGATTTACCAAGCAAATGAAGAGCAAAAAAAAAAGCAAGAGTTGCAATCCCAGTCTCTGATAAAATAGACTTTAAACCAACAAAGATCAAAAGAGACAAAGAAGGGCATTACATAATGGTCAAAGGATCAATGCAACAAGAAGAGCTAATGATCCTAAATATACATGCACCGAACATAGGAGCACCCAGATACATAAAGCAAGTTCTTAACCTACAAAGAGACTTAGACTCCCACACAATAATAGCGGGAGACTTTAACACTCCACTGTCAATATTAGACAAATCAACGAGACAGAAAATTAACAAGGATATCCAGGACTTGAATTCAGACCTGGATCAAGCAAACCTAATAGACATCTACAGAACTCTCCACCCCAAATCCACAGAATATACATTCTTCTCAGCACCACATCGCACCTACTCTAAAATTGACCATATAATCAGAAGTAAATCACTCCTCAGCAAGTGCAAAAGAACAGAAATCATAACAGTTTCTCAGACCACAGTGCAATCAAATTAGAACTCAGGATTAAGAAACTAACTCAGAACTGCACAACTTCATGGAAACCGAACAACTGGCTGGATAAACAATGAAATGAAGGCAGAAATAAAGATGTTCTTCAAAACCAACGAGAACGAAGACACTATGTACAAGAATCTCTGGGACACATTTAAAACAGAGTCTAGAGGGAAATTTATAGCAATAAATGCCCACATGAGAAGCAAGGAAAGATCTAAAATTGAAACCCTATCATCAAAATTGAAAGAGCTAGAGGAGCAAGATCAAAAAAACACAAAAGCTAGCAGAAGACAAGAAATAACTAAGATCAGAGCAGAACTGAAGGAGATAGAGACACAAAAAAACCCTTCAAAAAATCAATAAATCCAGGAACTCGTTTTTTGAAAAGATCAACAAAATAGGCCACTAGCCAGATTAATAAAAAAGAAAAGAGAGAAGAATCAAATAGATGTAATAAAAAATGATAAAGGGGATATCACCATTGATTCCACAGAAATACAAACTACCATAAGAGATTACTACAAACAACTCTATGCACATAAGCCAGTAAACCTGGAAGAAATGGATAATTCCTGGACACTTGCATCCTCCAAAACCTAAACCAGGAAGAAGTTGAAACCCTGAAGAGATCAATAACAAGGGCTGAAGTTGAGGCAGCAATTTATAGCCTACCAACCAAAAAAAGCCCAGGTTCAGGCGGGTTCACAGCCAAATTCTACCAGCTGTACAAAGAGGAGCTGGTACCATTCCTTCTGAAACTATTCCAAACAATACAAAAAGAGGGAATCCTTCCCAAATCATTTTATGAGACCAACATCATCCTGATACCAAAACCTGGCAGAGACTCAACTAAACAAGAAAACT
>CAUYLG010020871.1:0-68472 GCA_963573385.1 Cacajao melanocephalus
CAGAACCAAAGACAAAAACCACATGATTATCTCAATTGATGCAGAGAAGGCCTTTGACAAAATTCAACAGCACTTTATGCTAAAAACCCTCAATAAACTAGGTATTGATGGAATGTATCTCAAAATAATAAAAGCTATTTATGACAAACCAACAGCCGGTATCATACTGAATGGGCAAAAACTGGAAGCATTCCCTTTGAAATCTGGCACTAGATAAGGATGCCCTCTCTCACCACTCCTATTCAGTATAGTACTGGAAGTTCTAGCCAGAGCAATCAGGCAAGAAAAAGAAATAAAGGGTATTCAAATAGGAAAGGATGAAGTCAAATTGTCTCTATTTGCAGACAACATGATTGTATATCTAGAAGACCACATCCTCTCAGCCCCAAATCTCCTGAAAGTGATAAGCAACTTCAGCAAAGTCTCAGGATACAAAATCAATGTGCAAAAATCGCAAGCATTCCTATACACCAATAACAGACTTAAAGAGAGCCAAATCAAGAATGGACTGCCATTCACAATTGCTGCAAAGAGAATAAAATACCTAGGAATACAACTAACAAGGAATGTAAAGGACCTCTTCAATGAGAACTATAAACCACTGCTCAACGAAATAAGAGAGGACACAAACAGATGGAGAAACATTCCATGTTCATGGTTAGGAAGAATCAATATCGTGAAAATGGCCATACTGCCCAAAGTAATTTAAAGATTCAACACTATCCCCATCAAGCTACCAATGACCTTCACAGAACTGGAAAAAACCACCTTAAACTTCATATGGAATCGAAAGAGAGCCCGCATAGCCAAGTCAATTCTAAGCAAAAAGAACAAAGTGGGAGGCATCACACTACCAGACTTCAAACTATACTACAAGGCTACAGTAATCAAAACAGCATGGTACTGGTACCAAAACAGAGATATAGAGCAATGGAACAGAACAGAGGCCTCAGAGGCAACACAACATATCTACAACCATCCGATCTTTGACAAACCTGACAAAAACAAGCAATGGGGAAAGGATTCACTGTTTAATAAGTGGTGTTGGGAAAACTGGCTAGCCATGTGCAGAAAGCAGAAACTGAACCCCTTCCTGACACCTTACACTAAAATTAACTCCAGATGGATTAATGACTTAAACATGTGACCTAACATCATAGAAACCCTAGAAGAAAATCAAGGCAAAACCATTCAGGACATAGGCATAGGCAAGGACCTCATGACCAAAACACCAAAAGCATTGGCAACAAAAGCCAAAATAGACAAATGGGACCTAATCAAACTCCACAGCTTCTGCACGACCAAAGAAACAGTCATTAGAGTGAATCGGCAACCAACAGAATGGGAAAAAATTTTTACAGTCTACCTATGTGACAAAGAGTTGATATCCATAATTTACATAGAACTAAAACAGATTTACAAGAAAAAAACAAGCCCATTCAAAAGTGGGCCAAGGATATGAACAGACACTTTACAAAAGAAGACATACATGAGGCCAATAAACATATGAAAAAATGCTCATCATCACTGGTCATTAGAGAAATGCAAATAAAACTACATTGAGATACCATCTCATGCCATTTAGAATGGTGATCATTAAAAAATCTGGAGACAACAGATGCTGGAGAGGATGTGGAGAAATAGGAACACTTTTACACTGTTGGTGGGAGTGTAAATTAGTTCAACCAGTGTGGAAGACAGTGTGGCAATTCCTCAAGGACCTAGAAATAGAAATCCCATTACTGGGTATATATCCAAAATATTATAAATCTTTCTACTATAAGGACACATGCACACGAATGTTCATTGCAGCACAGATTACAATAGAAAAGACCTGGAACCAACCCAAATGCCCAACGATGACAGACAGGACAGGGAAAATGTGGCACATATACACCATGGAATATTATGCAGCCATCAAAAACAATGAGTTTGTGTCCTTTGTAGGGACATGGATGAACCTGGAAACCATCATTCTAAGCAAACTGACACAACAGAAAATCAAACACTGCATGTTCTCACTCATAGGTGGGTGTTGAACAATGAGAACACATGGACACAGGGAGGGGAGCACTACACACTGGGTTCTTTTGGGGGGAAATAAGGGAGGGACAGTGGGGTGTGGGGAGTTGGGGAGAGATAGCATGGGGAGAAATGCCAGATATAGGTGAAGGGGAGGAAGGCAGCAAATCACACTGTCACGTGTGTACCTATGCAACAATCTTGCATGTTCCTCACATGTATCCCAAAACCTAAAATGCAATAAAAATAAATAAATAAATAAATAAATAATAAAAAAAAGATCCAACAGAGATACAAAGCACAGTTGGATTATCATGGGGAAGAAGGAAAGGACCACAAAGGAAACCTTGTCTATGAGGCTGGGTTACTCATTCCAGAACTATACTGGGGCCTTCTAACAAACAAAAGGAGAAGTTTAACACTTAGGGAAGGGTAATGTGTTAGGGTTCTCCAGAGAAAGAGAAACAATAGGGTGTGAATGTCTGTGTGTGTGTGTGTGTGTGCGCGCATGTGTGTGTGTGTGTGTGTTCTGTTGGTTCTGATTTTAGTTTATCGTTAATTTATTATAAGGAATTGGCTCATGGAATCCCTTATTATATATAATAAGGGATTGCATGAGCCTGAGACTGAGGTCTCAAAGTTTGTAGTTGGCAAGCTAAAGACTCATAAGAACTGACAGTGTCATTCCAATTTGAAAGTTGGCAGGTTTTAGACCCAAGAAGAGCTGATGCATTTGTTCAAATCTAAAGACAAGCAAGGACCAAGGTCTCAGCTCAGGACAGTCAGGCAGAGAGTTTCCTCTTACTCTTACTTAAGGAAGAGTCAGCATTTTTGTTCTATTTGGCTGTCAACTGCTTGGATGAGATCCACGCAAATCAGAGACATGAATGTGCTATAGTCAGTCTATCAATTCAAATGTTAATCTCATCTAGAAACACCCTCACAGATATAGTCCAATAATGCTTCATCAAATGTCTTGGCACCCTGTGGCCCAGTCAAGTTGACATAAAATTAGCCAGCAGGGACAAGATAATGGAGAAGACACTTTGTGGCACAAGTATACAGGAATAGCTGCCCATGACCAGTAATACATATTGACTACATATACCTCTGATTTGACAAACTAAGAAGAGGACATCACTTTTGTTGTATTCTGGCCAAAAATGTTTTACCTCAATTAATCATAATAATCAGCAGATAAACCCAAAGTAGGGATACTCTATAAAATAATGAATCAAGACTTCTCAAACAAGTCCAGGTCATGATAAACCAAGAAAGGTTGAGAAATAGCCACAGGTTGGAGGAGACCAAGGACACATGACAACTAAATGCCATGTGGGAATATGGATTAGATTCTTCAATGGAAAAAAAGACACTAATAGAAAAGCTGGAGAAATCCAAATATGATCACGCAGTTTACTTAATAACATTGTGCCAATATTAATGTATTAGTTTTGATAATTGTGTTATGGTTATGTAAGATCATAACCTTAGGGAAATATGGGTGTAAATTATACGGGGACTTTCCATACTCTTTTGCAACTCTTCTCCAAATCTAATATTGTTTCAAGGTAAACATTTTTTTAAAAGAAGTAAATTATCGACATTAGGAATGAAAGTTGAAGCATTTCTAAAGGATTCTAAGGCATATTAAAAACAAATTTATATCAATATATTTTACAATGTAGACAATATGCATGAATTCCTTAAGTTACAGAATGTATCAACATTGATTCAAGAAATAATAGATAACTGCCTGTCTACTCCCAATAGGATGTAAACTTCTGTAGAGCCTTGACTTTATCTAGTTTATTCATCAATGTACTCCTTATGTCTAGAACAAATTTTTAAACATTCAGTAAACACTGAATGAGTAAACATGGCAAATTCAGTAGCAAAGTTCAGTTACTAAAGAATTAAATTTGTATTTAAAAACTTTCCAACACAAAAAGGGTTAAGTTCTAGATAATATCACTGATGAATTTTACTTAATATTTAAGGAAGAAATAATACCAATTTTACATCATATCTTTCAGAAAATGAAACAGGTGAAACATGTCATAACTGATATTTAAGGTAAGAATTATCCTGATTTAAAACCAAACAAAGGAATTACAATAAAACTGTAGAATAATATTCTTCATGATCATAAATGAGAAGATAGTTAACCAAATATTGGTACCACAAAGCCAGGTGAAAATACTAATCTTGAACTATGCCTTACACAGGGCTGTACTGAGGATATGTAGAGCATGATGTGGGCAGGGGGAAGCACATAACACATAATGATGAACTCGATTTTATCCTGGAAATTTAAGATGGCTCAACATTTGAAAATCAATGTGGCTCTATAACTACAAACAGAAGAAGAAAACTATATGATTATTTCAGTTGATGCAGAAAATGATTTGACAAGATTCTACATTGATTTATTATTTTAAAATATCACACTCCTAGGAAAGTAGAACTTGAAGCAAACTTTCACAACTTGCTAAAGAACATGCTTGAAAAACTCACAACTGACATGATGTCACATGATAGAATATTGAACATGTTCCCCTTCATGTTGAAACCAATGTAAGAATGTCTGCTGATACAATCTTTACTCAATATTGTATTGACAACCCTAGCCAGTGAAATAAGATAGGAAAATTTTAATAAAGGGCATGTGGATTGAAAACAGAGGGAAAAATAATTCTTCTTCACAGATTTAAAAATAATTTTCTATGTAGAAAATCCTAAAGAGTCTACAAAAATTTCTCACATTTAATAAATAAGATTATCAAAATTGACAAAATACAATCATTTTACACTAGCAAAAAACAAAAAATTAACAAATTCAGTAAAATTGGAGCAACATATGAAATACTAATCATATATGTACACTATCTTTTCATTGAAACTATAAAATATTTATGTGAGAAACAGAAGTAGGCCTAAAAATAAATGAAGTAGTATTCCTTTTTCATGAATCAGATTGCTCAATATTGTTAAAAATATCAATTCTTTTTCAATTACTCTATAAATTAAAAGCAATTGAAATAAAAATACTGGCAAGTTTTTAAAATGGTCATTAACAAGCTGAATCTTTCGTTTTTAAAGAAAATCAAAGAAACTTAGAATAGCAAAAACAAATTTAAAAAATGGTTGGAGTACCCATATGTATATTTTGAGGATTGAGTGCAAAGTAATGAAGATACCATGGTATTTGATGAAAAGATAGATTCATAGGTCATTGGAATATATTTAAAAAACAGATGTAGATCTACTTTTATATAGTCAATTGATTTTCAGCAAAGATAATTCAGTGGAAAAATGGCTTTTTAACCAATAGTGCTGACACAAAATATTCACAGATGAAAACATCAATCTTGGGACTCCATGTTTGGGTCCCCTTCCACGAACACTCTGTTCATGGAAGCCATCTTTCTCACTCCTGGATTTCCCATCTGGAGTCCCCTTCCACACTCTCTCGTGGAAGCCTGTCTTCCCTTCCTAAACTCCATCTCTCTCTCTCTATTTCCTTCCACTCAGTGTGGAAGCTGCTTTCCTCTCCTGGATTCCATCTTCCTGGATTCTTTCATGCAGTGTGAGTTAGCTGTTTCTTTCTCTCTCCAATCAGTTCATTGTTGTTGTTTTAGGCAGTGTCTCTGTCCACAAAAGCAATTTAAGTCAGTAGCATCCTGACAGATCATTCTCAGAAAATCCTATAAAAGAAGTACTGTGCCAGCCAGGGAGAGTGATCTACTCACTAAGCAGTCCTTATGGAACCAAGCCCTACCGATGGGCCTAGGTTTACCTAATATTTATAAGTCCCAGAGGTCCTCAGAGCATATAGTTGAATCAATTAATATGTAAAGTGTTGGAGGTACCTGAAAGGGGAGAAATATAGACATGAGACTCTTGTGGGTTGCCTCAGGAATCTGAGTGGTACTTTGAACATTTTGAAGAAATCTCTACAAAGTAGAGGGGACAGGCTCTGTGGTGTATGGCCCCAGGCAAGGATCCCACTTGCCCAGGTCAAAACGCAGTACTATCTTGCACCATATACAAAACACAGTTAAAACGTGGACATAAATCTGCTATAGAGTATAAAATTATATAAACTTCTGAATGACGGAAAAAAACTGTTATAATCTTGAGTTAGTCAAAGATATATTCAAATGATACACATAAAGCAAGAGCTATTAACAGAAATAATATGTTAATACTTGATTTCCTCAAAATTTGAAACTTTGCTATTTGAAAGACAGTTAAGAGAATGAAAAGATCAGCCACTAACTAGGAATAAGTAATTACACAGCCCATATATAATGAATAGTATATTCTTCATATATAAAATTTATATATTTTTCATATATAAAAAATTATCGACACCCAATAGTAAAATAACTGATTTTAAAATGGGTAAAATTTGAATATACACACCTTCAAAGAAGATATATAGATGACAAATAAGCACATACAAAGAAAGTCATCATCAGTAATCATTAGGAATATTTTTTAGAAAACACAATGAGATGATACTATAAACCCATTAAAGTGTCTTAAATGAATACTCATAACTGAAAATTTCAAGTGTAGAGGAGTGAAAGGACAAACTGAAATCTCATGTGTTGCTGACAAGAATTCAAAATAATAAAGCCACTTTGCAAGATAATTTGGCAGCTTCTAATAACAGTAAAAGACAATCTTACCTTATGACTCAGCAATCCTGCTACTGCTATGTCAAGAGAAATTAAAATATCTGTGTCTGCAAAAGCTTATTTGCAAATACTTATATCAGTTTTATTTATAATCACTAAAACCAGGAAACAATTTGAATATTCAGCAAGTCATAAATGGGAAAAAATGTGTGTATTCATACAGTGGAATACTACTGAACAATAAAAAGGAATGATATATTCATCAGTGTGAATGAACCTTAAATGCATCTTGTTAAGTGAAGAAAAGACAGGCACAGAAGATTATATAACTATTACTTATTTGACACATAAAGTTAACTATCACACCTTACAATGAGTATATAAAATGCTTATTGTACTGTATGGTGGTTAATTTTTATATATACTTAAAAATTATAAATGTATATACTATATATTATATATCATAAATTATATATACATGTATAATTGTATGCTTTATGTGTATATTATATATAATACAGTATATATTTTATACATATATGTATGTGTGTGGCTAGATAAATATACATCTTTTCTATTTCCTTATTTTTAAACAAATTATTTCCCATTTTTAGACTCACACAAAGTTACAAAAACTATTCAAATATTCCCTTATGCTCTCAACCCTATATCCTCAATAACTTCTTACATAAACATGGAACATTGTAAAAACCAGGAGACTGATGTCAGGATAGTATTACTAAACAAACTATAGATGTTATCCAGACTATACTGTTTTTAACATGCACTCATGGTTTTATTGTTACTGTTGTTAGTTTCTGTTCTGTCCTTTTTGGTTTTTTTACAGGTAGAGACTGGGTAGCAAGCCATGTTGAACATTCCAGCTAAGCAGTACAAACAACAACAACAAAAACAAACAAACAACAGCAAATAGGCAGCAACCCACTCTCTCCTAACTGGAATGTTGGTAAAGGATTATGAAGAGTGAGGGATTCTGAGAAGACCCCTGAGTGACCCATGCAGGAAACTGACGAGAGTCAACATGACACAGGCTTTGATTGATGGTGTGAAACAATGTCAAGTTGTAAATTGGCCTCTGGTTAACACATTGTTAGGATAGATCAAAATAATATCTCAGGACTTTGAAAACTAAGTTTACATGTGAACCATAGCCCACAAAATCTAAACAGGATGCACTCAGCCTACACAGTTTGACTGCCCCCAAAAACTAGAAGAGTTAATATGAACCAGATGCAATTGTACCAAGATACAATCCAACACTAATCATCATACCGATAATCAAAAATATCTGAATTTATGACAACAGACAATCAACAGACACCAATGCCAAGATGCCATAGTTGTTGAAATTGTCTCATGAGTATTTTAAAGCTCATTCTTTAAAATATCCCAATGAGCAATTATTAACACTCAGATTAAATTAAAAATATAATATCTCAGCAAAAAATAGAAAATAAATATATCTTCTAATTAGGTTTTAAAATAACTGCAAGGACTTTTTAGAAGTGAAAAATACAAAACCAAGAAAACCCCCCCAAACCAAAAAGTACCTCACTGGAGATCAACAGCATAAAAGAAGTGACAGAAGAAAAAAATCAGTGAACTTGAAGATATGTCAATAAGCTTATTCAATATAAACAGTAAAGATAGATTTAAAGGAATGAATGGAACTATGTTTCAAATGACTCATATGTCAACAACAACAACAAAAAGATCAAACATTTGTGTCACCAGTGTTCTAAAAGAGAAAAAGAAAAAGTAAACAGAGAAAAAGTTGATAAAATAATGGTTGAAAACATCCCACATTTGTAAAAGTCGTAACTAAGCACATGGAAATAGCTCAAGAAACTTCAAGCAAGATAAACACAAAGAAATCAATAACAAGACACATGATGACCAAATTTCTGTAAACCAAAAACAAACAAAATATTGAAAGCAAAAAGAGAGAAAAATGCATAATCTATAGGGTGACAAGAACTTGAATGACAAGAAACAAAGATGGGAAAAAGTAGTTGTTTTCAAATGCTTAAAAGAAAAGGATGGCCAACCCATAAATCTGTATTCAGTGAAAATATTCTTAAGGAATAAAGATGAAATAAAGATTTTTCATATGGAGAAAAGCCAGATATAGTATGCACCTAAAGTTAAATAAATTAAAAAAAAAAAAACTCAGAAAATTTGTTGCCAGTAGAACTACTTTAAAGGGACTTCTAATGGAATATCTTCTGACATAAAATATGATAAAATGTGGAATATATACATGTCTTTTAATACTACAAAATTTAATTATTAATTATATTTAGACACTACCAACTGGTTTCTAGTTGAGCTATAAAATTACTAGCTTGTAATCTAGCCTCCAGACATTCTGAACTTCTTCTAATCAAAGAAATAAACATATTTGTATGAATTTGGCATGCTTTGAGCTCTGCAGTTTACAGGATTAATTCCTACTTAACCTTCAGGTCTCAACTAAAATATTTTTCTATTTCTCAAAATCTCTCAAATAGTTCTATTTCTCAAAGTCCTTCAGATAGTTTATATGTGTTTTCTGCATATGCTACTGTTGTATGACATTTCTCCTACCACAATATTTAGAATTTAGGTTATTGATTTACTATAAGCTGTCTTAAGAGAGGCTGTGACTATTTTTCACCATTACATTCCCACCAATTAGCAGACTATCTGCCCCATAATACGCACTTGAGAAAATTAAATGTTTCATGTATAATGGGTGTTTCTTCGTTAAATCTCTATGAAAACCAAGCAAATGCATAACTTTAAAAATAATCCTTTTGAATCATATTATCCCAGAATTACCAGATCACTAATTTTTAAGTAAAAATTAGAGTTTCTCTTTCACATATAATGTATTGTATAGACCAGCTCATTGAAGTCTCACGATCATTTATGAGATCAACACCATTATTTTTTCTATATACTGGTAAAGGAGGAAACTGAGCCACAGGGAGGTTAAGCTACTCTTCTAGGAAACAGCTGGTAAACAACCAGGTTAGGATTTATATAAACAGTATTATAAAGGCAGTTCGACAATTTTTTTACAATATCTATTTTTTATTACCTACTTTAAAAATATTATTTCTAAAAAATTATTCCTCGTTTGACATTTTCATAATTGGCTAATTTTTTCCCATTTTTTATTTCCCCAAGATAATATCATATATTGTGGTAGGTAAGTCTAGAATTGCTGTCATGCATGTGTGAGACTTCACCACATTTTTAAGCTTTACCAAAAATTTCCAATCAGGTGGTGACATTCAGATACTTTTGGAAGTATCAAGATTAGACAGCAAGTGCAACTTGAATAATCTTTATTCTTCGCACATATTCAAGCCATTGTATAAAGGTTCACTTTTAAATAATCAAAATGCGTATAAATAATAGCTAATATTAGTTCATTTTCCATTGTTTGCCACATACTCTTCAGAGAAATTAATATATTATCAAATTCATGTATGTGAGATATTGTTGGTATCTCTATTTAATAGAAGAGAAACTGAGGCCCAGAAAGATAGTTAAACCTGCTAAATATTACATATTTGCACATATACACAGGTTTCCTAAATTTAGATATTTGAAAGAACTCATCAAACTCCACAGAGCAAACTCATGAAAGCTTTTATTTAAAGGTACTGATTACAATACAGAGTATAAAAGAGGGCTGGCAAGCATTAGGAATGTAAGAAACATATAGACACACTCTCCCCAGGATCCTCCTGCACACAGGGGCATTCTTTGAATCATGGCTAAACCAACAAGATCTGTGTCCTGAATCTTGGCTTCAGGATAACTCAAGGTAGAAGTTACAGTGGTATCTAATGTTATGTCTCTTTGGTCAGTTGGTCAAGCCAGGCCATCACACGTGAAGGTCAGGTGAAAACCATCAGTTAATAAACCAGTTGTGTGCGTCATGGGTGGAGTATTGGAGTTGCAACAGCACACCTTTAAATTCCACTGCCCTTATATTAGCCAAGCATCAAAGTTGGATATGAAGGTCCCACATGAGAAGGCTAGAGCTTTCCGGACCCAGCTGAAAAACGAACTCGATTCTACATCATGTTGGAGCCTGGACTTCAGAGATTATGCATGTAATTAAGCCACCTCAACCCTGCGGCTTCAGAGATTATGCATGTAAAACAATGCAGTTGATGTCATAAGGTAAATTTACTATTCGTTTGGCCCAATATCCCTTATTAAAGATGAAAAACCAGGTCTCACAGTGGTAAACCTGTGCTAATAATAGTAATAATATATCAAATGGTCATAGTTTTAATATCTGATGTTTACATTAATATAATATAAAGTTGATAATTTTGTAAGCATTCTCATTTTATAAGGAAAAGAACTGAGGCTTAGAGATGGTGTGTGGATATATATATATATCCATTTTTGGAAGTGCCATTCATCCATTTATCCATCCATTTATCTGTCTGTTTATCCATCTATCTATCTTACTGAACTATTTATGAGTTTAAAATCTTCAGCTAGACTGCATTTGAATTTGGATTGACATAAATACAACAGAATTAACTTTGTGAAGATTAAATCAGTTGGTACATGTACAGCTCCTAGAACAGTGCCAGGCATATAGTAAACATAATATTGGCATTTTCTATTGTTACTGATTCAATAAGTGTTTATTGAGTGTTTAGATCTGTTCTGTACATGGGTGATATATTAATGAATAAACTAAATAAAGTCAGGCCTCTAATGGAGTTTGTATTCTAGTGGGAGAAAACAGATAATGCATAAACAAGCAGATATGTACTCTATATATCAAGAGATAATGCAATTAAGAAAAATTAAGCAGAAAAATGTTTTAGAGAGTGATAAATATATGTGGCTACTATTTACTACCAAAGACCCGAGTAAAGACCTACTTAAAATGAGGAGAGACAGATGTAGGCATCTGAAAAACAACATTCACGGCAGAACACAGAAGATGTAAAGGTTCTGAGGCAGGCATTTGTTTGTATAGTGTAAAAAACAACAAAGGAGGGCAATGTAGCTGACATGGTAGAAAAGAAAAAAAATAAGTAGTAAAACTCTAGGTCATTAAGATAAGGAAGAAGAGTTTTGGGAGGAACCTTCCCCATAATGTAGAATCTGTATACTGTAATGACTTCTAACTTCATTAAAAGTGTGATGGGAAGCTACTAGAGTACTTAAGGTAGATTAAAAATAAAAAGTAAGTTAACTCTTTTTAAATATTTCATTAACTCCTATGTGGAAAACAGACTGTGTGTGTGAAAGGTGGCAAGGAGGTGAGGAGGAGACAATTAGAGGAGAGCTGATAATTGCTTAAAAAAAGATTGATGAAGAATGAGTGATCTATAATTGGGATATATGCAAGATAAAAATCAGGATTTAACCTAGGCTTGCTTAACTGCAAATCCCCTAAGTCTATGACCAGACATGAAACAAATATCTCTGTCAATTAACTCCCAAGTTTCCGAGGTATATTTAAATCACATCACTGCTTCTCCTACTGAAGAAGGATCTTATTATACTAATCCTTTTTCACCACCATGCCCTGGAGCTTGTGTTCCCTCCCAGAGTCTCAAGTCATTCTGCATTCTTCCTCTAGAAAAACCATTACCATTCCCTCAATTATCATCTGTACTCGAAGCATTCCAAATCTGTAACACCTTAAAATCTTTCTAACAATCTCTTGGACTGTTTATAACTTCCTGTGGAAAAAAAAATGACTTTGTTATTCTTCAAGCATAGCAAACTTCAACCTAACCTCAATATTCAACACTCTTCTCCCCTGTTTCACTCCCTCTAAATTTGCTTATAATCCAACACACATCTTACACTCAAAATTTAATTTGTGCTTCCTCTACTCTAGTTTCTATCTCAATGAATGACAACTTTTTGAAAACACATAGGAAGGCACATTGAAAACTAGAGATGAAAATGTGATTTTCGGCTTATACTCTTAACAATCACTAGTGGGTGGCTGGATTAGAAAATGAAAAAGCACAATATAGTTTCTCATATCTTTCACACAAATATACATACACACATAATTGGAGTTCAGTTTAATAACTCAAAGATTCCTTTAATCAAAGTAAAAATATATTGAGGGTTGGGAGTATATCAGAATAGGTTATTAGCATTCTAAATGTTAAGTAAAATCCCACATAACATTCCACATTACAATAGAGCATACAATTTTTTAAAAGTTGCAATTAGTCATACATCTTGTTAGAGGAGTATCTCTTTCTTCAAAAGACAGTAAGTACCTTGGATAAGAACGAAGTTTAGAAGTGACAGGGAGGATATAATTAAGACTCCTCACCCCATGTAGAAATCTCCTCCAAGCAACACTCTACAGTCTTCCTGACTGCTTGAGCATATTCAACAATGTAGTAATCATGAGCCCTTATGGTAGTTAGTGTATTTTTTAAAAATTCTATTCATTAGTTCATTCTTTATTTCTTATTAAAGGAGAAGTTGTGGAGATATTTGATCAGGGAAATATAATGAAATTTAAATAGTTTAGTACACTACTCAAATATCTTTACAAACTAAATCCAAGTAACTGATCTACCCACTTGCTTACTCTTTAAACAAATCCAGGATACCTTCACAAGCATAACCATGGCAAATGTCCCTAAACCAACTTCACATTCATTCTTTCATTTTATCCTGGAATGTGAACAAGTTTTCATCCTCACTGTAGCTCACGCTCTTTTGTAATTAAAAATATTGTGATCACAAGATCTATCTCATAATCACGTAAGATTCTTAAATGACTTAATATACATAAAGTGCTTTGTATACTAAGCACTTTCTCATTTGTTACTTTCTCATTTGTTGCTTCTAATTCTAGTTCATTTCTTTAACTTTTACTGGTCATATACTCTCTTGGTTTGGAGTTCATTTTGGCATTTGCCATCTTGATTTGATTTTTGACATACACTGGAGAATGTCTCCCGGTTTTTGCATTTTGGCTTCATAGGCAAATAAACCACATGTGAGTACCAACTATGAATTACATAGACTGAAGTGGCCCTCATTCATTCACACCTTAGCATTCAAAATCATAGGATGTTCCTAGGGTCATACCTGCTGCAGGGATTTCAAATGCTGAAGATCAATACTGCCATCATTGAGTTCTAACCACAGATTTCCTTTCACTTCCAGGGTTCACATCAGGTATTAATCCTTGGCAAAGCTGTATAATTCTAATTTCCCATCTCCCATCTTTGCAGGATGCTGTCATCACCAGTCCTACTTGGTAAGTTGTTCAGCGTCCTTCGAGACTACCTGGTTTCTTTGTTAAAATAACCCTTAAGGAAACCATTAATGTCTAAGTTGTGAAAACATTTTATGAAATGTGTATCTCTACTGTCTCTCAACTGAATCAGTTGTTTTTTGCCTTATGTTTATTTTTTCCTGAATAGGCAAGAAAAGCCCCACTATTCTCTCTTGAATCAACACATTCGTAAAATAAATAAATAAACAAATACATAAGAATTGGAAAAAATGAAATAAAAATAATACTCAAGTAACAAACATCATTTTACTATTAAATTACATTTTTTACTAGGAAAGTACATTTTAATAAAAATAGTAAAACATTATAAGAGATGGTTTATTAAAAATAATCTATAGGCTAATAAATAGTGAAAATGGTTCTTACACTCATAACTTTTGATCTTCTACTGAGTAAACAAAATGCCATAAGTACAATGAAATTATCCATAGTAAAGGGTGTGTTTGCACATTTTGCATGAACACTATGCATATATATATCAAAATTCTATGTAATGAGCTGCCTTATTTGTTAATTTATTGAATCTAGATGACAATGGTAAAGCAGTTGACATTATATAGCCAGTTTCTATGTTCTACTTTTACACTACTCATGGAGAAATCAATCTGAAAAAGTATATTAGTGAAAATACAAGAAAAATATGTAAAGCAATTTCAGAAAGCTCAGGAAATTCTTTTTAAACTTTTACCCAAACTGGAATAAATCACAGTATATATTCAAATTTTATTTTCAATTTTTCATAAATAACCAGTACAATAATTTATCTTATAAACTATTGATAAATTAAATAATGACTTTTTACAAACATATGTTATGAATTTTGTATTACCTTGTTTATTTTTATTCTGGATTAAGGAAACTACCTAATGTTACTTTATTGGATAATTATCTTTTATTCTTTAAAATGTCAGGTTACTTTCTCTCTGTTTCAGAATTATTTTCACTTACATATGATCCATGGTTTCTTATTGGTTTTAATTTATTTCTAAATAGCTTTTTATGATATAATACCTAAATCAAACTCTAATAGTAGCAAATTAATCAAGCGACACCTTTATAAATATGCCACAATATTTGTCTTTTAAATGTTTCTCTTTCCTTGTACTAGTTGATTTTCACACTGATGATAAAGATATTCCTGAGACTGGGAAGGAAAAGAGGTTTAATGGAGTTAACAGTTCCACGTGGCTAGGGAGGCCTCACCATGATGGTGAAAGGTGAAAGGCATATCTCACATGGCAGCAGACAAGAGAAGAGAGCTTGTTCAGGGAAACTCCCATTTTAAAAACCATCAGATTTCATGAGACTTATTCACTATCATGAGAACAGCATGGAAAGACCTGTTCCCATAATTCAATTACCTCCCACCAGGTTGCTCCCTTGACACATGGAAATGGTGGGAGTTATAATTCAAGATGATATTTGGGTGGGGTCCCAGCCAAACTATATCATTCTGCACCTGGACCCTCCAAATCTCATGTGCTTATATTTTGAAACCAATCATGCCTTCTCAATAGTCCCCCAAAGTCTTAACTGATTTCAGCATTAACTCAAAAGTCCACAGTCTGATGTTTCATCTGAAACAAGTCTAGTCCCTTCTGCATATGAGCCTGTAAAATAAAAATCAAGTTAATTAATTCCTAGATACAAGGGGTACAGGGTACAGGTAGTGGGTGAATACAGCTGTCCCAAATGCGAAAAACTGGTCAAAACAGAAGGGCTACAGGCCCCATGAAAGTCCAAAATCCAGCAGATGAGTAAAATCTTAAAGCTCCAAAATGATCTCCTTTTACTTCGTGTCTTACATTCATGCAAGATGGAGGCGCCCATGGTCTTGGACAGGTCTTCCTCTGTGGCTTTGCAGGGTATAGCCTACCCCTACCCCCACCAGCTGCTTTCACAGGCTGATGTTGAGTGTCTGTGGCTTCTCTGGGTGCAGGTTGCAAGCTGTTGGTGGATCTACTATTTTGGGGTCTTGAGGATGGTGGCCCTCTTCTCACAGCTCCACTGGGGAGTGCCCTAGTAGGGACTCTGTGTGGGGGCTTTGACCCGATATTTTCCTAATGCACTGCCCTAGAAGAGGTTCTTAATGAGGGCCCTGCCCCTGCAGCAAACTTCTGCCTGGACATCCAGGAATTTTCATACTTCTAAAATTTAGGTGAATGCTCCAAAACCCCAATTCTTGACTCTGTGCACTCACAGGGTCAACACAATGGCAAGCTGCCAAGGTTTGGGGTTTGTACCCTCTGCATCCAGGGCCTGAGTCCTACATGAACCCCTATCAGCCACGGCAGGAGTGTCTGAGATGTAGGGCACCACGTCCCTAGGCTGCAGCCTGCACTGGGACCCTGGGCTTGGCCTACAGAACAATTTTTTTCTTCTAAACCTCCAGGTCTGTTATGGAAGGAGCTGCTACAAAGGTCTCTGACATGCTCTGGAGACAGTTCCCCATTGTCTTAGAGATTAATATTTGGCTCCTCATTACTTATGCAAATTTCTGCAGCCAACTTGAAATTACCATTCAGAATAAGATTTTCTTTTCTATCATATTGTTAGGCTGTAAATTTTCCAAACTTTATTCTCCATTTCCTTATAAAACTGAATGCCAATAACAGCACCCAAATCACCTCTTGACTGCTTTGCTGCTTAGAAATTTGTTCTACCAGATAACCTAAATCATCTCTCTCAAGTTCAAACTTTCACAAACTTCTAGGGCAGGGGCAAAATGCTACCAGTCTCTTTGCTAAAACATAACAAGCGTTACCTTTGCTCTAATTTCCAACAAGTTCTTTATCTCCATCAGAGACCACCTCAGCCTGGATTTTGTTGTTCATATCTTTAACAGTATTTTGGTCAAAGCCATTCAATAAGTCTCTAGGAAGTTCCAAACTTTTCCACATTTTTCTCTCTTCTTCTGAGCCCTCCAACTTGTTTCAACCTCTGTCTGTTAACCATTTTCAAAGTTGCTGCCACATTTTTAGGTATCTTATCAGCAGTGACCCACTTTACCAATGTATTGTATTAGTTTATTTTCACACTGCTGATAAAGACATACCCTAGCTGAGAAGAAAAAGAGGTTTAATTGACTTACAGTTCCAAGTGGCTGGGAAAACCTCACAATCAGAGGCAGAAGGTGAGACGTAGGGCTCACATGGCAGCAGGCAAGAGAAGAGACCTTGTGTAAGGAAACTTGCATTTCTAAAACCATCAGATCTCTTGAGATTTATTCACTTCCACAAGTAAAGCAAGGAAAAAACCTGCCCCTATAATTTAATTACCTCCCACCAAGTTTCTCTTAGGACACATGGGAATTGTGGGAGTTACAATTTAAGATGAGATAGGATGGTGATGCAGCCAAACTATATCATTCCACCAGCTCACTAGTGCTTATAATCATCACAATTTCATTGAACACATTTTAAGATTTTAGTACATTTTATTTACTATTTGTTCATGTATTTTACTCTCTTATAACTAGCCGATATATTAATAATAAACATGAGGAAAAAGAACTTGGAACTATGTTTGCAAAGTAACTCTGCTACTTTCTGGCTATTTCAGGCCCCCTGAGCCTGGTACATTCATAAAAAGGGGTTAATAGCAACTATGTAATAGTAGAATAATAAGGTTTACATGAGATAAATTTTCTCAGAATGGCTTCCACAAGGCAAGAACTGAATGGATCTTCACCAGGCTCTAAGCTCCTCTTGATCAAGGAGACTATAATATTCAATAACCCATATTCATAATTCCTGCTACATAATAGGTCCTCATTAAGGTACTTTTGCAATTTAGGAGAACTATTGTTTTAGTTTTTTATTACTGTATAGCAAAGTACCATAAGCTTAGCAATTAAAAAAGAAACAAAGGCACACATATTTTTTTAACTCACCATTATACAGGACAAAGGTCTGAACATGGCATGACTGCATTCTTTTCAATGTCTCTAAAAGTAAATAGCAAGGCTTCAGTTTTGATATCAAGGTATCATCTCTGGAGTTTGTGGCAAGTTTTCCAAACTCACACAATAGAGATTTTATTTTATTTTATTTTATTTTATATTTTATGATTTAGTGCTGAGATTCCTGGTTACTTGCTGCAAGTCAAACATGAGCTTTTCTCAGTTCCTAAAGGCAAGTTGTGGTGTGCTGTCACATGGCCCATCAATTTTCAAAATATTCAAAAGTTTTAAAGAAAAGAATTTCCAACTAAGAATTTCATTCCCAACCAAACTAAGCTCCATAAATGAAGGAGAAATAAGATCCTTTTCAGACAAGCAAATGCTAAGAGAATGCACTACCATCACACCTGCCTTACATCAGGTCCTGAGGGAAGTTGTATATGGAAATGAAAGACCATTAACATTCACTAGGAAAACACACTTAAGTACATAGACTAATACATCACTATGGTGATACTATACAGGAACCATACAAACAAGTCTGCAGAATTACTATCTAACAGTATGAGGAAGGATCAAATGCACATATATCAATACTAATCTTGAATATAAATGGGCTAAATGCCCCAGTTAAAAGGCACAAAGTGGCAAATTGAATAAAACATCTCTCATGGTATGCTGTCTTCAAGAAACCCATCCTAAATGCAATGATTCCCATAGGCTCAACGTAAAGGAATAGAGAGAAATATAGCAAGGAAATGGAAAAGAGAAAAAAGCAAGGCTGCTATTCTATTACAGACAAAACAGAATTAAAAAAAAAATAGAAGATCAAAAAAGGCAAAGAAAAGCATGACATAATGATAAAGGGCTCAATTCAACAAGAAGTTTCAACTATCCTAAATATATATTGCATGTAAATATATATTGCATGTAAAGCATCCAGATTAATAAATCAAGTTATTAGAGACCTAGAAATAGAGTTAGATAACCACACAGTAGTGGTGGGAGACTTTAGCACTCCTCTGACACTGTTACACAAATCACTGTGGCATAAAACTAACAGATACTTAGGACCTGAACTTGACACTTGATCAAATGGACCTAACAGACATCTACAGAACTCTGCACTCCAAATCACCAGAATATTCATTCTTCCCATTGCTACATGGCACATACTTTAAAATACCCTAAAATAACCACATAATTAGTCATAAAACAATGCTCAGCAAGTTAAATAAATGAAATTGTACAAATCAAACTCTGAAACCAAAGCACAATAAAAATAGAAATCAATACTAAGAAAATTTCTCAAAACCCTACAATTACATGGAATTTAAACAATCTGCTTCTGAATGACTTTTAGGTAAATAATAAAATTCATACAGAAATCAAGAAATTCTACAAAACTAATGAGAATGAATGTAGCACATATCAAAATATGTGGAATACAGCTAAAATGTTAAGAGGAAAGATTATAGCACTAAATATCTACATCGAAATGTTAAAAAATATCAAATTAACAACCTAACTTCATAACTAGAACTAGAGGAAATAGAGAAACCAGAACAAATGAACCCCAAATCTAGCAGAATACAAGAGACAACCAAAATCAGAGCTGATTTAAAGCAAATTTAGCTGTGAAAAACAATAAAAAAGATCAATGAATCCATGAGTTGGTTCTTTGAGAGTAGGAATAAAATACATAGATTGCTATCTACACTAATAAAGAGAAAAGAGAAGATCTAAATCAACACAATTAGAAATGACAAAGGAGACATTACCAGTGAACTCATAAAAACACAAAAAAATTCTCAGAGACCACTGCAAACACTTTTTCCAGCATATGGGCTAGAAAAAAATAGATATATTCTTGGAAACATATCCCCCACAAGATTCAACCAGAAATAAATTGAATGAGTATTAAAATTCCTACCGACCAGAAAAAATTTTAGGACCAGACACGTTTATAGCTGAATTCTACTAGCTGTATAAAGAAAAACTGGTATTATTTCTACTGAAACTATTCCAAAAAATAGAGGAGGAGGAACTCCATTGCAACTCATTCTATGAGGTCAATAATCATACTGATACTAAAACCTAGCAGGGATACAACAACAACAAAATATTCAGAGAACTATCCTTGATGAACATAGATGTAGAAATCCCCAACAAAATACTGGCAAGCAAAATCCCGCAGCACATCAAAAAGCCAATCCACCATAATCAATTAGGCTTTATCCCTGGGATGCAAGGTCTGATCAACATATCAAAATCAATAAATGTGATTCATCACATAAACAGAACTAAAAACAAAAACTACATGATTATCTCAAGAGATGAGATACAATTTGGTAAAATTTAACATCATTTAATTTTAAAAACCCTCAACAAAGTAAGCATTGAAGGAACATACTTCAAAATAATAAGAGCTATCTGTGATAAATCCACAGTCAACATTACACTGAATCAGCAGAAGCAGGAAGCATTTTCTTTGAAAACCGGAATAAGAAAAGGATGGAGGCTCTCTCTCACCCCTCCTTTTCAATATAGTATTGAAATTACTGGCCAGAGTAATCAGGCAATTGAAATCAACAAAAGGTATCCAAATAGGAAGAGAGAAAGTCAAACTATCCCTGTTTTCAGACAATATATTTGTGTATCTAGAAAACCCAAAGTCTCTCCTAAAGGCTCCTTGTTCTAATAAGCATCTTCAGCAAATATTGAGGATAAAAAATCAATGTAAAAAATCATTAGCATTCCTGTACACTAGCAACATTCATGTTTAGGTCCAAATAAAGAACACATTCCCATTCAAAATAGCTACAAAAAGAATAAAATACCTACGAATACAGCTAACCAGGGAGGTTAAAGATCTTCACAATGAGAATTACAAAACACTGCTCAAAGACATCAGAGATGACACAAATAAATGGAAAAGGATTCCTTGCTCATGAATATAAAAAATCGTTATTGCTAAAATGGCCATACTACCCAAAGCAATTTATAGATTCAATGCTATTTCTATAAAATTATCAATGGCATTTTTCACAGAATTAGAAAAAAAAAAGATTTTAAATATTTATATGGAACCCTTCCAAAACAGCAACAACAACAACAACAAAAAATAAAAATAAAAAGCCAAGACAATCCTAAGTAAAAGGAACAAAGCTGGGAGTATCATATTACCTAACTTCAAGCTGCACAAAGCTACAGTACCCAAAACAACAAGGTACTGGCACAAAAACAGATATGTAGACAGACCTACAGAACAGAACAGAGAGCCCTAAAATAATACCATACCACAGACCCATAACCATCTTATCTTTGCCAAAGTCAACAAAATCAACAATGGGATCAACCCTATTCAATAAATGATACTGGAATAACTAGCTAGCCATATGCAGTATATTGAAACTGGACCCCTTACTTAGCAGAAGAGTAAAAATCAACTCAATATGGATTAAAGACTTAAACGTAAAATCTAAAACTATAAAAATTCTGGAGGACATCATAGGAAGTACCTATCTGGACATAGGACCTGGTGAAGATTTCATGATGAAGGTGTCAAAAGAAATGGCAACAAAACCAAAAATTGACAAATAGGACCTAATTAAACCAAAAGCTGTGCACAGCAAAAGAACCTATCAACAGAGCAAAGAGACAGACTACACAATTAGAGAAAATGTTCCCAACCCATGCATCTGATGAAAGTTGGATATCCAGAATCTATAAAGAACGTAAATAAACCAATAACTAAAAAAAATTATTCCCCACTAAAAATTAGGAAAAATACATGAACAGATACTCAAAAGAAGGCATACATGCGGCCAAAAAGTATACGAAGAAAATGCTCCACATTGCTAGTCATTAGATAAATGAAAATCAAAACACAATGAGATGCCATCTCTCACCAGATAGAATGGCTATTATTAAAAAGTCTAAAAAAAAATAACAGATGTTGGTTAGGTTGTGAAGAAAAAGGAACACTTATACACTGCCAGTGGGAATGTAAATTAGTTTAGCCATAGTGAAAAGCAATTTGATGATTTCTCAAGGAACTCAAAGCAGAATTACCATCCCAGCCAGTAATCTTATTATTCGGCTTATGCCCAAAGAAATATAAATCATTTTACCCTAAAGAAACATACGTTTGTATGTTCATGATAGCATTATTTATGATAGCAAAGATATGGAACCAAGCTAAATGTTCACCAATGGTAAAAATGGAATAAAAATGTGGTACATATACACCATGGAATACTACATAAAAAAGATCAAGATCATTTCTTTGTGGCAACATGGATAGAGCTGGAGGCCATTATCTTAAGCAAACTAATGCAGGAACAGAAAACTAGACACCACATGTTCTCACTCATAAGTGGGACCTAAACATCAACTACATATAGTTTTGAAGAATAGAGCAAGAGTCACCAGGACCTACTTGATTGTGGAGGGAGAGAGGAGAGTGAAGAAAAAAAAAAGAACTACCTATTGAGTACTGTGCTTATCCAAGTGGTGAAATTAATCTGCACACCAAATCCCTAAGACATGCAATTTACCTCCATAACAAATGGGCACATGTACCCCTGAACCTAAAATAAAAGTTAAAATAAATAAATAATAAATCTCTCTCATGCTTTAAATCCTCTAACTTAAAATCTGTCAGGGAGATCCCCAGTCTTTTAATGTTTTACCTGATTAATACAGGCCCACCAAAAGTGATATTTTCTTAGACAACTGTGTCATATAACATAACTTAATTATTGGAGTAATATCTTATTATACTCAGAGTTCCTGATCACATTCAATGGAAGAGATTCTTCAACAACTTTTGTCATTTGAGGTAATCCTAGAATTTTGACTACCACATCTGTCAGTCTTCTTTTTTAAAATCAATGTCTTAAATATATAGTTGGTATATAACATATAGTTATAAAAGTCACCTTAAAAATAGACTTTACATTTCGCATTATTTAATACAAAAATTAACAAATTAATTCTGGATGAATTAGGAAACAAACAACAATTTAAAAAATCATACCTAGCCTAAATATGGCCCTTAAATTATGATGTGAACACAGATTAAATGTTACTAATTGAGTGGGGTTGATTTAATAGAAGGAGCTAATATTTGATTTCAACAACAACAGTTTAGCTAAGATACCAAACATAATACAGCCTTTTATTGTAATATAAGTAATTCATTTTTTCTCCTCCAAATTGGCATAAGTGCTTTGTCTATTGCTTTCTAAATAGCACAAGCACCCGCTTAACAATTTTATACACCAAAAATAAACATGATCAGTCTTTAAAGTGATCTATGAAGATACACTTGAAGAATCACCTGGTAATACTGTAATAGCTTCACATCTTTCTTAGAAAGATTTCACACTTTACAGTTAACTTCTTTTTAAATCACTTATTAGTTTCTCTATATTCATATATCGAATCTTGTCTCTGGGAATGAACTTTAATTCTCACCATCTGTGCCTTGGCCAGGAATGTCCATATTCCTTTAATGCATAAATACATCCTGAATATTTCTCATTCTGTTTCTAAGAGCTGTGAAGCACAGAAAATAATGTTTCAAAGAGGAAACACGAGGGACCATTTATTGCTCCAGCACTTTGAAAAATCTATGAATTCCTTTATGGCTTCTTCATTATATTTTCAATGGAACGATTAGTTTGAGTGGCTACAAAGACTGAATTTTCATGACCACTTTAGCCTTTGAAGCCAAAATTATTGAATTCATTATTCTCTATGCAAATATAGTGGGATGTGGTAAATTTGTGATTAAAAAGTATAAGTTGCCTCCAACTGGAAAACTAGTTGAGAGTTAATTTCCTAACAGTCTATCTGGTCACACTTTAAAGCCCACACAGTTTGCATAATTTAGTAGTTTGTTCCAAGGTATATTTTACAAGGCTTGAGAGCAGTAACTCTGAATTTTTAATATTTAGTAAAGCTCTTGGAATGAACAGTTATGTCTCAAGCACAAAAATAGTCCCTTGAAAACCTCAGTTGTAGTTTCTAAAGGTAATAAAACATTCTCATGCCCATTTCATTCAACCACAAACTATAATTTCCTCATAATTACTGAGGGTACACTGTAGCACAAACAAGTATTTTCTCATAGCTTGACAGAGTAGAAGCATGACAAAATATCTTCAAATAATATGGCTTAACTTCTCCTACTGGAGTTTACCAGAAATTCGTGTAATATGTGAAGATTTGAACTCTAGACCAGGGATTCACAAACATTTTTTCTGTAAACATAAATATAGTAAATATTTTAGGCTTTGCCCATGCAGTTTTATGTGGCTACTATTTGATTCTGCCTTTGTAGCATGAAAGCACCAGTAGACAGACAATGCTTAAGTGAATGAGTGTGACTATGCTCCAATAAAACTTCAGTTACAAAATGAGTGACTAATGGGATTCGGTCCTCAGGTTCTAGTTTTCCAAACCATGCTCCAGACAATAACGGAAGACTTATACTTCTCATTTTTTTCATCAAAACTATTTTTTCTGGTTGAAGAAGGCAATCATTTCAAAAAAACAAATATTGTGATTTGAGAAATACATTCTATAATCCTTCTGGCAGTCCTGTTTCACTTTGTGTCCTTGTGATGGTTAACTATATGTGTCAAATTGGCTAGGCCCTAGTTCCCAAATATTTGGTTAAATACCAGACTGGATGTTGCCATGAAGGTACATTTTAGATGAGACTAATAATTTCATCAATAGACTTTGAGTAAGCAGATTACTCCATATAACGTGGGTAGGCCTTATCCAATCAGTTGAAGCTTGATTAAGGCAAAACAGACTGAGGTCCCCAGAAACATAGGAAAGCATTCAAATGTAGGCATCAATATCAATTTTTCCCTGAGTCTCCAGCCTACTCGTGTACTCTGCGGATTTTGGCCTTTCTGGCTTCCACAATCAATGGCCTGAGCCAATTTCTTAAAATAAATTTCCCCCCTTGTGTGTGTGTGTGTGTGTGTATAGTAACCTAGTTGTGCGAATATGTTCAAATCTAGATAGTACTTACTACACACTTGCACCATGCAGTAGAGCCTATTGCTCCTAGGCTACAAACATGTACAGCTTATTACTGTACTAAACATTGTAGGCAATTGGAATACAAGGGTATTTACATACCTAACCATATTTAAATATGGAAGAGATACAGTAAAAATACTGTATCTATCATATATGACATATCATCATACATGCAGTCCATCACTGACTGAAACATTGTTACATGGCAAATGACTACACACACACACACAGACACACACACACACAGACACAGAAATACACACATGTCATATTGGTTCTGCTTCTCTGGAGATCTCTGACTAATATAGATCTTAAACTTTGAACTATTTTCTTCTCAGTATCTGAAGAAGCAGAACTTCACTATCACTTCATTTTTGCAATGGAATTAAAATTACCATTTAATTATTTCGTGTGTGATGTACTAATTAGATACTATCTAATAACCATGGTTAAATAATCAACGAATAACAATTTCTGTGTATTGTTTACCAATACCTTTTCTAGTTTTAATATTTTAAAGCTATTAATATATTTAGTGTAATAAAGTACCATTTTTTTCTAAATATAAATGACTAAATTTCTACTGACCTAGTAGAATGTGAGCTTATATTTCTTAGGATTCATTCTTTCTTGGTTTTGGATGCTAATAATACTCTCAATTTTCTAAAATTCATCTATGCATTAAAAATGTATGTGATTTACTAATATCTAGATATTTGAGTATACCATACATATCTATGTGTACATATAAAAATACATATGTATATCTTTATAAATATATGCAGATATTATTTTTTGCCAAATTTCATGTCCTGGTAGATGTTTTCAGTATATACAGTACTGCATTGACAGAAACTAAAGTCACCTACTTAAAAAATATTGACCTGATAAATATCATATACGTATGTATATATAGTATATATACATATATATATGATATATATATATATATGTATACATATATCATATATATATGTAGTTAGTTTGGGTGGGCTTAATAATTTTACAATATGTGTTTCAAAGTGACTTTTAAACTGTTTGTAACTCAATTGTTATTGTTGAAAAATTATATAATCTTGACAATTTTTACTATTTCTGAGGATTGAAAATGTTAGTCCTTTTTATTTTAAAAAAATCCTTGTTTCTTATTTTTCAGACAGAACTTTAAGTAACAGGGCAGAAGTGAAAGAAAAAAAAACCAATGTATTATGGAAAATCTAACCTGTATAGATCCAGCCACTTCATACTAAAACATGTAATTGCAGAAGTAGACTTTGGCTCCTAGGGAGAAAAACCAAGCATAGTTAGACTTATCCTGATGTAGTAGCCAAGCTGTAAGGCAAATGAGTAATCTTCTTATTACTATTAGTGGAGTCATATGTATCCTTTACAGCCTCTTTTTGGGGGTTGGTGTTTTGCTGCCACGTGGTCTATCTTACCAGGTCAAAGAAATTTTCAGAAGAAAACAGAAAGTGCTTCACTAACACTTCCCAATCCAGGATTCTAAAAAAACAGGTAATCTAAAGTAAATAAATAAATAACCTACATAAAAAAGGAAAGCAAAGGATAAAGGTGATAGTCTCTTTTTCTTGATTCAGTAGGAAGACCTAGTTCATTATTTTAATTGTAAGCTTCTGTGTTTGTAATTTTTCTTGTAATTATTTATTGAATTCTGTTTTGCTTTAGTTTTAATGTATGAAAGCACTAGCAGTGAGATTTTTATAAATAACAATAAATATTCAGATATGAGTTTTGGCTGATAGGGTAATGGCTTTATAAGTTCTATATACTACTACTCATAGTCTGTACATGTGTGAAAATACTCAGTATTGACTACATGTCATATATTCTAAGATATGTTTACTTCATCAATATAAAGGACCTACAAGTCATTTATTTTATTTTAGAGGTGAAATAACTTGTTCATTTTTCTTCCACTTTAATTTCTTTAGAATTTTGTCATTTTATTTTTATTTTGGTGAAATGAAAGGACAAAAAAATTGTGTTAACTATAGCCTAAAATTCTACTACATATCTTTTTGCTTTAGTTGGAAATTGTGAAACAAGCCTATTTTAAATCCAGGATATATCAGATTATTTGTTTATCCATTTGGCAAGTAAATATCTAACAGTAAAATAACCAAGTGTATGAAAAACTTGACTAGCATAGGATTAATTGTGCTTTATGTTTTTCCTCCCTCTTTCACTAGGCTAAAAGAATAATATTTAAAAATTATAGTGGTTACCAATTATTATACAACGGCTAAATGGGTAGAATGCATTACAAAATTTATTCATATTTAAATTTTATGACATCCCTTACAATGCATAAATATTTATGCCTATTTAGTAGATAAGGGAACTGAAACTCCAGTGTGTCTTAGTCAGCTTGGACTGCTATAATGAATTACCATAGACTTAATGGCTTTAACAGCAAGTTATTTTCCATATTTCTGGAGACTGTAAGTCCAATATCAGGGGGCCAGCATGAGCAGGTTCTGGGGAAGTTCTTCTTTCTAGTTTACAGGAGGCTGTTTTTCTTTGTATTCCCCACATAGGGGAGAAGAGAGAGGGAAAGCAAATGAACACAAACAAGCTAGCTCTCTTTTTATTCTTATAAGGACATAAATATCGTTATGGGATTCTGCTTTCATAATTTAATCAACTTCAAGGACCCCCACCTCTTGATACCATTATATTGTGGGTTGGGTTTTCAACTATGAATTTTTTGGAAACATAAACTTTAAGCATATAGCAATGAGAATAAGTAACTTTTAATGTCAGGTAGGCAATAAGTGATCAAATCTTGTATTTGAATTAGGACTGTCTGACTTAGAAAAGCATGCTTTTTTCTAAATGTTATTTTTTTTCCTGCAATTACCAAGTAAGATTAAAAGAGTTAAATCCTGTAGTCTCATTCATTTCATTAAATTCTGTAAATAATTTTTAACCTTATTATATAACAAAAATTACATGACATAACCTCATACTATATACAAATTACAGTTGACCAGAGAAGAAATAAGAGATTTATAGGTAGTTAGGGTTACTGCTTTACAGTTTGGACTACAAATAATTCCCATCTCCCTATCTACATCCCACACACATTGTATTTTATAGTACAAAATCCAATCATTCACTTGTCCAATGAGGAAGATACTATCACACATTAAGAACATCTATCTATCTATCTATCTATTCATCCATCCTTCTGTCCTAGATTTCTTTTCTCATTCAGATGTTTATCAGTATCTAATTCATTCTTGTCTTACTGCTTTAGTTATAAATAAATATATCAAATTGGTTGGGAAGATAATACTCTAAAATACGCTACAAGTACTTGAAATTTTGACTTTTAAAAAATATCCTTTATGGATTCCCTGTTTAATAAATGATGTTCTGAAAACTGGCCAGCCATGTGCCAAAAGCAGAAACTGGACCCCTTCTTTATACCTTACACTAAAATTTACTCCAGATGGATTAAAGATTTAAACATAAGACCTAACACCATAAAAACTCTAGAGGAAAATCTAGGCAATCCATTCAGGACATAAGCATAGGCAAGCATTTCATGACTAAAACAGCAAAAGAAATGTCAACAAAAGCCAAAATAGACAAATGGGATCTAACTAAACTCCAGAGCTTCTGTACAGCAAAAGAAACAATCATCAGAGTGAACCAGCAACCAACAGTATGGGAAAAAATTTTTGCAATCTACCCATCTGACAAAGGGCTAATATCTAGAATCTACAAAGAACTAAAGCAGATTTACAAGAAAAAAAAAACAAACAAACCCATTCAAAGTGGGCAAAAGACATGAACGGACACTTTTCAAAAGAAGACCTTTATGAGATCTACAAACATATGAAAAAATAGTCATCATCACTTGTCATTAGAGAAATCCAAATCAAAATCACATTGAGATACCATCTCACCACTGTTAGAATGGCATCACTAAAAAAATCTGGAGACAACAGATGCTGGAGAGGATGTGGAGAAATAGGAACACTTGTACATTGTTGGTGGGAGTGTAAATTAGTTCAACCATTGTGGAAGACAGTGTGGCAATTCCTCAAGTATCTAGAAATAGAAATTCCATTTGACCCAGCAATCCCATTACTGAGTATACATCCAATGGATTATAAATTGTTCTATTATAAAGACACATGCACATGTATTTTCATTGTGACAGTGTTTACAATACCAAAGACCTGAAACCAACCCAAATTCCTATCAGTGATAGACTGGACAAAGAAAATGTGGCACATATACACCATGGAATACTGTACAGCCATAAAAAAGGATGAGTTCATATCCTTTGTAGGGACATGTATGAAGCTGGAAACCATCATTCTCAGCAAACTGACAAAAGAACAGAAAATCAAACCCCCCATGTTCTCACTTGTAGGGGGGTGTTGAACAATGAAAACACATGGACACATTAGAACACAAGGAGGGGAACATCACACACTGGGGTCTGTTGGGGGGTGGGAGGCCAGGGGAGGGACAGTGGTGGGTGGATAAGTTAGGGAGGGATAACATTGGCAAAAATGCCTGATGTAGGTGACTGGGGGATGGAGACAGCAAACCACCATTGCATGTGTGTACCTATGCAGCAAACCTGCACATTCTGCACATGTACCCCAGAACTTAAAGTACAGTAAAAATATGTATATACTTTGTTTCAGCTGCCACCTAAGATTTTCTGCATGGTCATTAAAATCACGCCTAGAAGAGAATGTTTTTATTCTCCTGTGCCTGAGGAATGCTGCTCCAGGACAAAGTGGACTGGGTTCCCACTGGAGACTCCAAGTTGTTATGAGTTCCATATACTTCTGTTCCAAAACTGTCCTGTCTCCAAGTGGAAGCAACAATAGCATCATTCAGTGCTAGACCGCATATCTTGCTCTAACTGCCTATTCTTTCTGAGACTCACTTTTCTCATCTGTAAAGTGAGACTATGAACACATAGCACGGAGAAAATGTGGGATGATGAAGTAATATTTGATATGATCACAGTCCTCACCATCCATTTTATTATTTTTGAGACAGGGTCTCATTCTGTCACCCAGGCTGGAGTACAAGGACATGATCATGGCTTACTTCAACCTCTCCCTTTCAGGTTCAAGGGATTCTCCTGCCTCAGACTCCCAAGTAGCTAGGACTACAGGCACATGCCATTGTGCCTGGCTAATTTTTGTATTTTTTGTAAAGATGGGGTTTCCCCATGTTGCCCAGGCTGGTCTCCAACTCCTGTGCTCAGGTGATCTGCCTGCCTCACCCTCCCGAAGCACTGGGATTACGGGCATCAGCCACCACACCCGGCCAGTCTTCAGTATTGTATGGGCATGCATATTAGGCATATCAGTCACTGTGCCGATCTTGTCCAAATTTTCTGCTTTACGCTTTTCAATAAATAACCCCTCTTCTTAGAGAAGCTGTGTTACATTCTTCTTTACAAAATAATAACCAAAGATTGGATCTGAGGTGGTTTCAGTGGCTACCTGTGTGGAGGCTGGCTCCTTGGTAAGTTGGATAGCAACTTCTTTGTGACCAGTATAAATAATAACATTGGTAAGAACTAACTCCACTAGTGGGACTATTCTTCTTTTGAGGATAAAAGAAAGGGTGACAAAAAAGACTTTTGGGGTGTTAGTGGGCTTAAGTGGGGGAAGACAGTAACGATGAACACAAAATAGCTTTAGGAACTGATAAGCTGATTTGATTCCTCATGTTTTTCCTACTTCCAGTGTCAGAAGGTATATACCTGTAACATAAATGCTATCCATTCAAAATCAAGTGGAGTTAATCTGTGTTCCTTGCACTTATATGAGTCATATTAGCCAGATGTGCTGGGGTTGCCAGCAGTCAGCACTCAGAAACTGTCTGGATCTGTTTGCAGCCTTAGGGTGGGGTGGGAGGCATTAATCTCACCTTTCCGTGTTTGGAACTCAAGGAGTGAGAGCTGTGTAATAAGGCAATGGATGAACGTTCCCTCTTATGAAAACTTAAGATAGAGGAACCGACTACCAAAAGTCAGATTTTTGCCAGCCTAGTTCCATTTTGGATCCTTAAAAGAGACAAAAATAACAAATTCATGTGTCAGATTATCTGGTAAGAAATAGGTAACAGAATGTGGACTGTCTTAAGACTCTGCTTCATGAAATAGTAGAAATCACACACACACCAATAAAGGTCTAAAGCTGTTATGGCAGAAAATTAATTTCTAGGTTTATTGAATGCACAAGCTAGATAGGCCACTATAGTTAAAATTTAAACAAGAATTAATAACATTTGAGTAATTGTACACTTACAGTCAACAAGCTATCTCTCTTGCTCTAAGTTGACTAATTAAACTTGTTTAATTCTCTATCCAAGAAGCTTAACTAATAATGTATTCAATAAATCAATAAATATTAATTCCTTTATTTCATATTACTCTGCATTGAAGGAAAAAAGTCATAAAATCTATTTTACTTGTTATGTACTCTTTAAAATTTTAATCTTCAATAAATTAGGTTTCACATTGTTCTTACTATTGTTATTTTCTGTATTCATGTATTCATATCTTTATTCATTCAGTCATTCACTATCCAGGCACTGGGACTGCTACAAAGAACAAGATACAACTCCAGATTAGAGAACAGTCTGTCCAATAGGAAGACTGGCAAGCAAACAGACAATTATAAACTGAAAAAATGCTAGCACTGTTTTGTAGAATCACAAAAAGGGGAATAACTAATCCTACTAAAAAAAAAAAAAAGGACAGACTATATAGGCAATTACTAGGAATTTAAATTTCAAATCTTGTTTTGCATATACATCTCTCAATCATAATTTTTTTATATACATCTGCGTATACATTTGCATATACATCTCTCAATCATATTTTTTTCCTGACATAACCAGCCTTCTAATTGTGAGTTAAATGAATTGTTATTTCAGCTGTAACAAAGTTCTGTATTCTATGTTCGTAGACATTTTTTTTTTAGCTTTGTGGAAAGGGATCTACATATAATATCTTATTAACCAAATCTGGTTTAAAAAAGCAAAAAGCAGGAAGTACTATAAATATGAAAACTTCATATTTTCTTTATGCAGTGCTCAGAAACACTCTTCAGGAAGACCTTATTCACACCTACATAAGAAACACACTGAAAATCTGAAGAGGGGAAGTAGATACCATATGTTGTTCTAAAAATTCACTACACTAGCAAAAACAAGTGAACAAACAAAGAAGCAATTAGATAATATCGTGGTGAGCAAAGAGATCAAAGTTAAGGTGCCTTCACCAACAGCATGTCCCTGTTTAAATTTGTTTCACAAAACATAGTAAGAAAATCTAAGTGTAAGAGCATTTCTATTTTGTGTCTACAAAAGTGAGGTATCCCTGCAAATTCTGTCACATCTGTTTATTCCTCCATTCTGAGATTCCGTCATGAATGAGATAAGGTGATTTTAAATCTTGGCTATTGAAAGAAATCTCAAAAGTATTCAATTTTAAAGGTTTAACAATTCAATTTTACTAAACATGTTTGACTCTTCCATACTCATCATTTAGAAGTCTTAAAATATGATGTAAAACTATATTATTTTCATATCTCAAAAGGAAAAAAAATATTTTTTGCTTAGGGAAAATAAATTTTCTGTGTTACTTATCATTTTCAATTTGTATTTAGAACAAGAAACTTCTTTTGACACAATAGAAATAGACAGAATAATACAGTTTACACCAGCAAGCTGATATTTTCTTCAATATTTCAAAAATATTTCTAATATTTAAGTCATTCCCATTTAATTTTACCAGTTCTCACAAATATTGTTACTAGATATATCTGTAACATATAATTTTATAGATACAGAAAACTGATTTTTTAAAAAGTTGACAACTATTAAATCAAGGCTTAGAGCAATGGTGGAAGGCAGAAGCATTTGTCCTCAGACCTCACCTTAATTAATCAGGTAACCTATCACTTTGACAAGTGACAAGGACTTCAGAGGGACAACCCAGACTTTATAGTTTTATAGACGGATTATGAACATACCTTTGATCTGGTGACATTTACATAGCCTAAGTTAAAAGATAAAGACTATCTCCCTGAGACTGGCTGAAGTTAATTTATGGGATTCAAAAGATGATTAATGATGCTGTGACAGAAAACAAGAAAGAAGGAAGATCTTTCCTGAAGCTCCTTTTTCTTGTTCTCCAAGAGAGGGTCAAAAGTGTGATTTACCCAGGTGCAGTGTGGGAAGAATCAGCTATATCCTGTTTATTTCATTCCTACCATCTGTTCCTCTTCTGTGGCTAAGTACTCACTTTGGAGGCAATATGGTTTTAGAGACAGTGAGAAATACACTCTATTCGTCTTAGATTTTCCCTACCTGCTTGCAGAAGGGCATTATCTTAGTCAGTTCAGCTGCTATAACAAAAATGCAATAGGCTAGGTAACTTAAACAGCAAACATTCATTTCTCACAGTTCTGGAGGCTTGGAAATTGAAGATCAAGCAGTCAATTGTTTTGGTTCCTGATGAGGGCCTCCTTCCTGGTTTGCAGATGAGTATCTTCCTGCTGTATGCCTCACATGGTGGAGACAGAGAAAGACAATGAGAGAGTTATTTAAAGAGAGAGAGACAAAGAGAAAAAGCACTCTGATCTCTTCTAAAGGCACTAATCCCATCACGAGGAGCTTATTTTCCTGACCTCATCTAAACATAATTGCCTACTAAAGACCCTATCTCCAAATATGATTACATTGGACCTTAGCACTTAAACATATGAATTTTGGAGAAACACAAGCATTTAGCCCACAGCAATTCATTAAATCATAACTCTATAATTTCCATTTTAACTGTCAATCTACCACTTCATGTCTATCAGTTCTTAGCCTTGATACATGAACCTGCTTGTAGTTTCTTCAAGCAAACTTAGCTGTTTGTTAGTTGCATCCTACAAAGTTTTTGCTCTCCTTCCCTCTGTACACACCTGACCTATACCTGAACAACATCTATTCTGCTATTTTGCACCTTACCTTTAAATGGAAAATAGTTATGTAGTTTCAATAATCAGACCCCTCATATTAGAATATTTTTTTCTTCTGTGGTTGTTTAAATCTTGTTTTTCAGACTGGATAAGGTGAATCTGCCACTAAGGCCTGCTTTATAACAATGTTTATATTTGTGGCATATCCAGCATATAAACGGAATTGATGTTTAATGAAACAATGCATGAAAGTTCATGACATGATTTTGGTTACCGATATGGTTTTGCTGTGTCCCCACCCAAATTTCATCATGAATGCCATGTGTTGTTGGAGGGGCCCTGTGGGAGGTCATTGAATCATGGGGGCTAGTCTTTTGCATGCTATTCTTGTTATAGAGAGCAAGTCTCACAAGATCTAGTGGGTTTATTGGGGCTTTCTACTTTTGTTTCCTTCTCATTTTCTCTTGCTACCACCATGTAAGAAGTGCCTTTCATCTCGTGCCATGATTCTGAGACCTCTCCAGCCATGTGGAATTGTAAGCCCAATAAAACCTCTTTTTCTTCCCAGTCTTGGGTATGTCTTTATCGGCAGCATGAAAACGAACTAATACAGTAAATTGGGGGTAACAGTAGAGGGGCCGTTGCTGAAAAAATACCTGAAAATGTGGAAGTAACTTTGGAACTGGGTAACACACAGAGGTTGGAACAGTTTGGAGGGCTCAGAAAAAGACAGGAAAATGTTGGAAAATTTGGACTTCCTAAAGACTTGTTGAATGGCTTTGACAAAAAGGCTGATAGAGACATGGAAAATAAGGTCCAGGTTGAGGTTGTCTGAGTTGGAGATGAGAAACTTTTTGGAAACTGGAGCAAAAGTGACTCTTGTTATGTTTTAGCAAAGAGACTGGCAGCATTTTGCCCCTGTCCTAGAGATTTGTGGAACTTTGAACTTGAGAGAGATGATTTAGAGTATCTGGTGAAAGAAATTTCTCAGCAGTAAAACATTCAAGAGGTGACTTGGGTACTGCTAAAGGAATTCAGTTTTATAAGGGAAGCAGAGCATAACAACAATTTGGAAAATATGCAGCCTGACAATGTGCTAGAGAAAAGAAAAACCAGTTTTATGGAGAGAAATTCAGGTTGGCTACAAAAGTTTACAGAAGTAGCAAGAGCGTAATGTTACTCCCCAAGACCATGGGGAAAATGTCTTCAGGCCATGTCAGAGACCTTCACAGCAGCCCGTCCCATCAAAGACCTGGATGCCCAGGAGGGAAAAAGGGACCCCGGGCTGTGTGCACTCTAGGGACTTGGTGTTCTGTGTCCCATTCCCAGCTGCTCCAGCCATAACTGAAATGAACCAATGTATAGCTTGGGCTGTGGCTTCCAAGGGTGGAAGCCCCAAGCTTTGGTAGTTTCAACATGGTGTTGAGCCTGCAGTTGCACAGAAGTCAAGAGGTGAGGTTTGGGAACCTCAGCCTAGATTTCAGATGTATGGAAACACCTGGATGTTCAGGCATAAAATTGCTGCAGGAGTGGGTATCTCATGGATAACCTCTGCTAGGATAGTGCAGAAAGGAAATGGGGGGTTGGAACCCCCACATGAAGTCCCTACTGGGTACTGTCTAGTGGATCTGTGAGAAGAGGTCCACTGCTATCTAGATTCCAGAATGGTAGACCCACTGACAGCTTGCTCTGTGCACATGGAAAAGCTTGAGACACTCAATGCCAACCTGTGAAAGTAGCCAGAAGGGAGGCCGTAGCCTGCAAAACCACAGGGCAGAGCTGCTCAAGACCACGGGGACAGACCTCTTGCATCAGCATAACCTGGATATAAGATCTCAAAGGAGATCATTTTGGAGCTTTAAAATTTGACTGCCTTGCTGGATTTTGAACTTACATGGGGTCTGTAGCCCCTTTATTTAGCCAATATCCCAATGTCTCCCATTTGGAATGACTATATTTCTCCAGTTCTTGTACCCCCATCATATCTAGGAAATAACTAACTTGCCTTTTATTTTACTGGCTCCTAAGTGTAAAGGACCTGCCTTGCCTCAGATGAGACTTTGGACTGTGGACCCTTGAGTTAATGCTGAAATGAGTTAAGACTTTGAGGTACTGTTGGGAAGGCATGCTTTGTTTTGAAATGTGAGGACATGAGATTTGGTAGGGGCCAAGGGTGGAATGAGATGGTTTTTCTCTGTCCCCACCCAAATCTCATTTTAAATTTCCAAGTGTTGTCAGAGGGACCCTGTGGGAAGTAATTAAATTATGGGGGTAAGTCTTTCTCATGCTATTCTCATGATAGTGAATAAGTCTCACAAGATGTGATGGGTTTATCACAGGTTTCTGTTTTGCTTCCTTCTCATTTTCTCTTGCCACCACCATATAAGAAATGCCTTTCATCTCCTGCCATGATTGTGAGGCCTCTCCAGTTATGTGGAACTGTAAGTCCAATTAAACCTCTTTTTCTTCTCAGTCTCGGGTATGTCTCTATCAGCAGTGTGAATACAGACTAATACAGTTACTCTCAATGTATAATTGAAAAGAGTCAAAGAGAAAAAAGGCAAATATATTGACAGGCTAGATAATATTGAAAATATTTTTTGTTTGTCCATCAACAAATGCATACTTCTTCTTTTATTGTGTTGGTTTTTTTCCCCGCCATTTATAAGAGGCAATGATCCCTGTCCCAGGAACTAAATCATTTTTTCTTTACTTGTCAGTGATTGGCTGAAAGGTAAGATTATTAACCCACTTTTGGTATTTAAATTATAATCAGAAGTAGAATACAAAGTATTTTCCACCCTGAGCAAAACAGATACTTAAAGATAAGCAGCGCTTGCCTACTTTCCATTCAGGGCACTAAAATGAGGAAATAGTTTTCAGTGGCTACTGCATCCTTCACATAACCCAAAGAACTAAACCAAGAATACATCAGAGAACTGGACCCAGAGGACTGTTTCATTCAACTGCTTTATCTGCTCTGAGGCTTTTCATATGTAGACTATTTGTTACATGGGAACGTACCTTTCCATTTTTTAACCTTTTAAGTCAAGTATTTGGTTCTTCCAATTAAGTGGATTTTAACTGACTTGAGAGTTTGATGACTTTGACTAACAATAAATCTTCACCTGTTAAGAAACACATCTAGATAAAGACATTTCCTCATGTTAGTTAAGTCTTCTTCTATCTGCCTTTCAGAAAATTTTGAAATTGAAGCACTTTGGTACAGAGTTTGCAGGATGTTGCCCATTTTATTTTGACTATGTATGGGCCCTGCTAAGTTTTCCGAATAACACTATCTATTACTGTAACATATAGCTAGTTACAATTTTTTATTGCCTTCAGAAGAATTTCTTTCCTTTGCTTTCATATAACAGGAGTTTGTTTCTCTGCAAAAATGATATTAGGGTCTCTGAAGGCAGTGCAAAGGAAGCCCTTGCATCTATAGACAAACTTTTAAAAAAAGGCATGACTAGTGGACTAGATAAAACAGCAACAGAATGACTCTATAGCTTTCTAAAAGTTTCTTATTTCTCTCCAGTAGGAGTGAAATATGATCATATCTATGGGGAAGGACAGCATCATCAATTTGAAGGAACTCCATTTTTATTTTAAACATTAATATAAAGCACCTTTTTATTCTCCTTCCACTCACATTGCTTCCACTCACCAACTCTCCTTTCTCTCCTTTCCACCATCCTTCCACTCACTCTTGCCTTCCAAAACATATTCCCTTCCTAAATAATTTAGTCCGTTATTAAGGAAGCAGCTCACTCAGCATAAGACACAGGAAAAACCTCCACTGCTGTGCACAGAGTGGTTGAAAATGAATGCTTTGGCCAATGAGTGTGTGTGTATGTATTACCAATGTGACTTCTTTAGCTGCCATATAATGGCTATTATGAACTAACAGACCCAGAAAATTGCATGCGGTAATTGTTATTTGAATTTATATTTAATATCTAGTGGAAAATGTGGTCCAGTCAAGAGTCTCAAGAGTTTATCAATCAATGAAATCTTAAAATATCTCTGCCTTATTTACTCCATTCATAAAATTGAAATAAAAACAACTATCGTACAACAATGCTATTAGAATTGGAAGTACACTACCTTCAAATAAACAAAAACCTTTATGATTAAATAACATGAAGACATAGGTAAATTCAAGAAATATAACTCAGATGTGGGAGAAGGGAGAAAAAATCATATTGAATGGCCATTTCATCAATGGAAAACCTTACAGTCAGGGGAAAATAAATCAACTGTACTGTCTAAGGAAATCAAAAGTCAACATAGAAATAACAAATTTCTAAATTATTAATTACCCTTTATAGATTAGATTATTTAATAAATTTTAATTTACCTTGTGCCCTACATGTATCCCAAATCAGGCTGCTTATTATCATGCCAAATTCTTTTCCACACTTTAAAGAATGTCAAATATGGTTAAGTCAGTGTACTATCTCTTTCTCATATAAATATATTTTATTTATAATTCAAGATTGATATTATCTTTGAAGAAAATTTGATGCCCCAAAGCTACTGGTTTATAATGGTTGAAGTTGCTACAGAAGAGCATCTCCGAAATTTTGCATTATTGATCTATTTAAACAATAAGACCTTCGAGAATGACATCAGTCACTTCTAATTTTTAGATTAAAAGAATGTCATTAAATATAGCAGGAAATTTAGAATAACACATTTGAGAAAATATATGGTATCTTTATATAAATTTAAGTCTGCACATGAAAATCCTCTTTGTCGGTTATCACCAATCATTTCTTGATGCTCTCTGATTTAGGATGAGCCAATCTTTAGCAACGGGGAGAAAGGGAATCTGATTTTTCATTTTGTAGTTTTTAAATTGTTACACATTCTACTTCTAAATCAAAGTTTATTATTAGGAATTGCTAGTTATATATAAATTAATTAAGCTGTATCTTAATTGATATAACTTAAGGGTTTGGATAATGGGTATTAAAAGTCTCCCCTTGGGTGAAATGTGAGTATTCCTGACTTAAGATATAGACTTAGATTCTGGTTATTAGCCCTTTGTCATGCTGGTAGATTGCAAAAAATTTTCCCCTTCTGTTGGTTGCCAGTTCACTCTAATGATAGTTTCTTTTGCTTTGCAGAAACCCTTAAGTTTAATTAGATCCCATTTGTGTATTTTGGCTTTTGTTGCCGTTGCTTTCGGTGTTTCAGTCATAAAGTCCTTGCCTATGCCTATGTCCTGAATGGTATTGGCTAGGTTTTCTTCTAAGGACATTATGGTTTTAGGTAAAATGTGGCACAAATATACCATGGAATACTACACAGCCATAAAAAAAGGATGAGTTCATGTCCTTTGCAGGGACATGAATGAAGGTGGGAACCATCATTCTCAGCAAACTGACAATAGAACAGAAAACCAAACATTGCATGTTCTCACTCATAAGTGGATGTTCAAAAATGAGAACACATGGACACAGGAAGGGAACATCACACATTGGGGTCTGTTGGAGGGTGGGGTGGCTAAGGAAGGGGTAGCAGGGTATGGGGAAATACCTAATGTAGATGACATGGGGATGGATGCAGCAAACCACCATGGCACATGTATACCTATGTAACAAACTAGCACGATCTGCACATGCACCCCAGAACTTAAAGTATAATTTAAAAAAAAAGAAAGAGGAAAAAAATAAACATAAATATAAAACTAAAAAAAAAAGAAAGACATGGACGCAATCATTCACTAGGTTTTGAGCACAACACACACCTTATCAGAAGGTGGATAGACAAAGTGCTTTTTATAATCATAGAGATAAAGGTTAATAACAGAAAGGGATGTGTAATGTCTTATTGTCAAAATATAAATTATATTTACCAGTGAGTACTACTAAGTATACTACAATCACAGAAGTCAACCTCTTTGGTAGAGCACATTTCTATTTGAACACTTAGTCAACTTAACCACCATTTTAGCTTGCTTTTTTTATATCGCTAGTTATTATTTCCATACAGCATCAAAATTACAGTTAGAAAATACAACTGCTTTTAGAAATATTTGTATGTCCTATTGATAATGTTTAACTTCAGATAATTTTTAAAGCAGATTATGTATTTGTTAATTATTTGTTTTCATTTTGGTAGAGGACCTGAAAGACAGTTCTGGGTGACTGGACCCCATATGTTACAGAAAATGCAGTGTTTCCAAACTATTTTACAAAGTGTATTTAAAATATATGTGGGGGAGGGGGTCAAGACGGCCAACTAGAAGCAGCATTGTTTTGAGGCTCCATTGAAAAAACTGTAGTAAGCATGTGAATCCTTCACCAGCAACCAAGATATCCAGATTCTCTCATCACAACTGACTAGGAGGCTGATGTGACCCACAGAGAGAAGGAAGAACAGTGTGGTGTGGCAGCTCACCTGAGATCCACCCTCCCTCTAGCCCAGGGAGGTGGTGAGTGAGCACCCTACCCAGCTAGGGAAACTGTGCTTTTTCCATGGAACTGTGCAACCCATGAATCGGAAGATTCCACTCACAAACCCAGCTACCAGTGCCCAGCATCCAAACCCTGGAACTCACAGACTCTTGACAGCCTCTCGGCTGGAATCTACTTAAGCCTACCAAACTCCCTGAGGAGGGGTGACCAGCATTTGGCCAAGGCTGCCTGCTGTCTAAGACATTTGAGCTGCTTGGGGAAGGAGCAGCAGCCAGACCTGGGACTCACAACTGTTTAACATGTTAAGCTCCCTGAGCAGGGCTCCCTGCAGGGGATGGGTGGCACCCATCTCTATAGCTCCAGGCTGTACTTTTCCACTGCTGGAGCCAGGGAGGCTGGATGGCTTGGTCCCAAGACTTTTCTCCCACAGTCCAACACAGTGGCAGTGGCAGTCTGTGCCCAGAGGCCCTCTTCAGTCCTGATCCTGATCCATCTTTCCTTATTGGGTGAGGCTTCCTTGCAGGAACTCCAATAACTCCAGCCAGAGGCTCAGGGACAGAACCCCGATCTCCCTGGGCCTGACCCTAGGAGAAGGCACGGCCTCAGTGTCTGTGGACCAGCAGACTTAGCCTTTCTTCCATGTAGTTCTGAGGAATCTGGGCAGTCCAGATAAGTAGGTTTCTCCCCAGGGAGGCACATCTTCTCCACCAAGAGACCAAATGCTTCGTTAAATGAATCCTGTTCCCCTTGCAACCCAATTGGGTGAGACCTTCCAACAAGGGTTGTCAGACACCTTATACAGGAGTGATACCTCTGGCATAAGGTTGGTGGCCCTTGAGGTCAAAAGTCACAGAAGGAGCAGGCACCCATCAGTGCTGTAAAAGGGCTGAATGCATGAATTAAAAGACACAGACTAGCAATTTGGATAAAGAGTCAAGAACCACTGGTGTGCTGTATTCAGGAGACCCATCTTATGTGCAAAGACATACATAGACTCAAAGTAAAGGGATGGAGGAAATGTTACCAAACAATAAAAAGAAAAGAAAAAGGCAGGGGTTGCAATCCTAGTTTCTGACAAAACAGATTTAAACCAACAAAGTTCAAAAAAGACAAAGAAGAGCATTACGTAATGATAAAGGGAACAATTCAACAAGAAGAGCTATTTTAAACATATATGAATACAATACAGGAGCACCCAGATTTATAAAACAAGTTTGTAGAGTCCTACAAAGAAACTTTGGCCCCGTCATAATAATAGTGGGAGACTTTAATATCCCACTGTCAGTATTAGACAGATAAATGAGACAGAAAATTAACAAAATGATTAAAGACTTGAACTCAGCTCTGGATACAGTGGACCTAGTAGACATTTACAGAACTCTCTACCTTAAATCAACACAACATACATTCTTCTCAATGCCACATAGCACTTATTCTGAAATCAACCATGTAATTGGAAGTAAAATACTCCTCAGCAAATGCAGAAGAACCAAAATCATAACAAACAGTCTCTCAGACCACAGTGCAATCAAATTAGAACTCAGGGTTAAGAAACTCACTAAAAATCACACATTTATTTGGAGAGAAATTTATAGCACTAAATGCACTCATCAGAAAGCTTGAAAGATGTCATATTAACACTCTAACATCACAATTAAAAGAGCTAGAGAGGCAAGAACAAACTAATCCAAAAGCTAGCAGAAGACAAGAAATAACTAAGATCAGAGAAGAATTGAAGGAAATACACGAAAATCCTTCCAAAAAATCAATAAATCCAACAGTTTGTTTTTTGAAAGCACTTACAAAATAGATAGACCACTAGCTGGACTAATAAAGAAGAAAAGAGAGAAAAATCAAATGGAAACGATAAAAAATGACAAAGTGGATATCACCACTGATCTTGTAAAAATACAAACTACCATCAGAGAATAATATAAATACCTGTATGCAAATAAACTAAAAAATCTAGAAGAAATGGATAAATTCCTGGACACCACAACACACTCCCAAGACTAAACCAGAAAGAAGTTGAATCCCTGAATGGACCAATAACAATTCTGATATTGAGGCAGTAATTAACAGCCTACAAAAAAAAAAAAAAAAAACAAACAAACAAACAAAAAAAAAACCAGGACCAGATGCATTAACAGCTGAATTCTACCAGAAATACAAAGTGAAGCTAGTACCATTCCTTCTGAAACAATTGGAAAGAAGGGACTCCTCTCTAACTCATTTTATGAAGCCAACATCATCCTTATACCAAAACCAGGAAGAGACAAAAAAAGAAAAAAAAGAAAACTTCAGGCCAATATCCCTGATGAACATCAATGTGAAAATCCTCAATAAAATACTGGCAATCCAAATACAGCAGCACATCAAAAAACCCACCACACTCAAGTTGGCTTCATCCCTGGGGTGCAAGGCTGGTTTAACATATGCAGATCAATAAATGTAATCCATCACATAAATAGAACCAAATATGATAACCACATGATTATCTCAATAGATGCAGAAAAGGCCTTTGATAAAATTCCACATCTCTTCATGTTAAAAACTCTCAATAAACTAGGTATTGATTGAACATCAAAATAATAAGAGCTATTTATGACAAACCCACAGTCAATATTATATTAAATGGGCAAAACCTGGGACCACTCCCTTTAAAAATTGGTACCTCAGACAAGGACACCCTCTCTTACAACTACTATTCAACACAGTATTTGAAGTTCTGGCCAGGGTGATCAGGCAGGAGAAATAAATAAAAGGTATTCAAATAGGAAGAGAGGAGGTCAAATAGTCTCTGTTAGCAGATGACATGATTTTATATTTAGAAAACCCCATTATTTCAGCCTCAAAACTTCTTAAACTTATAAGCAACTTCAGCAAATCTCAAGATATAAAATCAATGTGCAAAAGTCACAAACATTTCTTTACACCAACAATAGACAAGCAGAGAGTCAAATAATGAAGTATTCACAATTGCTACAAAGATAATAATATAGCTAGGAATACAACAAACAAGGGATATAAAGGACTTCTTTAAGGTGTATTACAAACCACTGGTCAAGGAAATAAGAGAGGGCACAAACAAATAGAAAAACATTCCATCTTCATAGATAAGAAGAAGAATCAATATTGTGAAAATGGCCATACTGCACAAGGTAATTTATAGATTCAATGATATTTCCATCAAACTACTGTTGACATTATTTACAGAATTAGATGAAACTATTTTAAATATCATATGCAATCCATGAAGACCCTGTATAGCCTAGGCAATCCTAAGCATAAAGAAAAAGCTGGAGACATCATGCTACCTGACTTCAAACTATACTACAGGGCTACAGTAACAAAAAGGTCATGATACTGGTAACAAAACAGACATATAGACCAAAGGAACAGAACAGAGACCTCAGAAATAACACCACACATCTACAACCATCAGACCTTCAACAAACCTGCCAAAAACAAGCAATGTGGAAAGGGTCTTCTAGTCAGTAAATGGTGCTGGGAAATTGACTAGCCATATGCAGAAAACTGAAACTGGACCTCTTCCATACACCTTAAATAAATTAACTCAATATAAGTTAAAGACTTAAATGCAAAACTCCAAACTATAACAACACCAGAAGAAAACTTAGGCAATACCATTCGGGGACATAGGTATGGGCAAAGACATTATGACAAAAATGCCAGAAGCAATTGCAACAAAAGCTAAAATTGATTTCATCGAACTAAACAGCTTCTGCACAGCAAAACAGACCATCATTAGAGTGAACAGACAATCCACAGAATGAGGAAAATTTTTGTAATCTATCCATCTGACAAAGGTCTAATATCCAGAATTCACAAGGAACTTAAATAAATTTACAAGAAAAAAGGAAGCCCATCTAAAGGTGGGTAAAGGGTATGAACAGACACTTCTCAAAAGAAGACATTTATGTGGTCAACAAACATATGAAAAAAAGCTCAACATCACTGATCATCATAGAAATACAAATCAAAACCACAATGAGATACCATTGATGCCAGCCAGAATGGTGATTATTAAAAAGTCAGAAAACAATAGATGCTGGCGAGCCTGTGGTGAAATAGGAACACTTTTACACTGTTGGTGGAAACATAAATTAGTTCAGCCATTGTGGAAGACATTATAGTAATTCCTCAAGGACCTAGAATCAGAAAAACCATTTAACCTAGCCATCCCATTACTAGGTATGTACCCAAAGGAATTGAAATCATTCTACTGTAAAAACATGCACAAGTGTGTTTATTGCAGCACTATTTCCAATAGCAGAGACATGGAACCAACTCAAATGCACATCAGTGATAGACTGGATAAATAAAACGTGGTACATATACAACATGGAATACTATGCAGCCATAAAAAGGAAGGATATCATGCTGTTTGCAGGGACATGGATGAAGCTGGAAGCCATCATTCTTAGCAAACTAACACAGGAACAGAAAATCAAATACCACATGTTATCACTCATAAGTGGAAGTTGAACAATGAGAACACATGGACACAGGGAGGAGAACATCACACACCATGGCCTGTTGGAAGTTGGGGGTTGAGGGTGGGAACTTAGAGTTGTCAATAGGTGCAGCAAACCACCATAGCGCATGTATACCTATGTAACAAACCTGCATGTTCTGCACATGTATCCTCTTTATTTTAGAAGAAATAAAAAGAGAAACTGTGATAAATATATATATATATAATATATATTTTCATCATATATATATATATATATATATATATATGAGGAAATACTACTCTGCCATAAAAAGGAATAATTAATGGCATTTTCTGCAACCTGGTTGTGATTGGAGATTATTATTCAAAGGGAAGCAACTCAGGAATAAAAAACAAACATCGCATGTTCTCACACATAATTGGGTGCTAAGCTATGAGGATGCAAAGGAATAAGTGACAAAGTGGACTTTTCGAACTCAGAAGAAAAGGTGGAAAGAGGGTGAGGGATAAAAGACAACAAATTGGTTCAGTTTATACTGCTTGAGAGATGAGTGTAACAAAATCTCACAAATCACCATTAAGTAACTTACTCGTGTTACCAAATACCACCTGTTCAAAAAAAAAAAACCTATGGAAATAAAAAATTTTTAAAAACTGAAAAACTATATATATATATGTGTACATATATATACACACACATATTTACAATTATATATATACACATACATACACTCACATAGATAGTTATGCATTATTAATATTTAATATTTAGACTGACACTGGCACCTTCCCTAAGGCCATTTATTTCAGAAGGTCATGAGCAATGTACAGAGCAGGGTATGGCCTTAGGAAAGAGTGAAGTTCCATGAGGCACTATGTGAAACCTACACTCTCAATAGTTTCTTTCCTTTCAATGTATTTTGACAAATTACAGTGTACACATACCAGGTTAAAATGATTTATGGATCATATTAGCTAGATTAAACTAAATAAATCTCACAGAATGGCTAATGACTTTAAAACATGTCTGTGAGAAAACTGTCTATTAAAATAGTATCAATGATTCAAACACAATAATCAATGAAAAACATGAATATAACATTTAACATATCCTAGTAAAAACTCTTAATTGTCAAACAAAACCATGATTATTTTAATTATATCTGACAGGTGGTGGGTGCCAGATGGAAAAACAATTAGTTCATCAGACATAGGGATTTACATTCATTATTTTTTAAAATAAATTACACTATATTTTGCTGACTTCTGAGGTAGTAATGCTCTGAAGTTCTTACCATTTTCAACAATGTATTTCATCTCTGTCTTCTTTTAACAATTTATAATTTGAATATTCTTATGTTTATAAAACTTACATAAGGATAATCACCTACATATGCAATTTATTTAACATATATTTTGAAATTGTGGTTAATTTCAAAAACTGTGGTTAAATGGGAACTTAGTTTAATCTACGTGTATTTAAGCAATAAGCACTTCAGCATAAATATAGAATACAATCTACAAATTTTAATGTTTTACAAATGAAACATTAATTACTGAAATAAAATGATTACAATCTTGAAAATGTAATTCTTCTATTTATTACATGATCCCTGAGCAATTAATACATAAAGAAATCGATTGTAATCTGTTACATTGCTTGAAAAAAACAAAAAACCAAAGCAAAACAAAACAGAACACCTGTACCTGTGGCCATGGATGGGATTCTATTGACGTAAATAAATATTTGTTTGATTTCCCGAAAATGTGCCTTACCTTGGGAGTCTTCTATGAACATTTAAATGTAAATCTATGTTAATCTGGCCACTTGTTCAATTTTCCTTCAGATATATTGCAAAAGCCAAAGGGAAATATTTTAGTGTTGTAATTTAAATCTCTCTCAGATTATGTTCACAGGAATACATTTTGTCTTTGAATTACTTAAAAGAGTCCACCTCATCTAATACTCTATAATCTGTATTTCTCAAGGACTACTAAAAATGAAACAAGATCACATCAAAGACCTCAAACTATTTCTCTGGTCATGTCACCTCCTTTCTACGTTACCCACACTCTTGCTAGTCCTGAAAGTTTTCAAATAATTCTGAAATTACCCGGGGATCTCTAACATGTTCCTTGAATTATACACTCTGTCTCTCAGCATAACATAATGTTTAGGAGAATAGATTTTGAGCTTGAGTTTAACTCTATACTTACTGTGTGTGTTTTTAAGCAAGAGTGTGAAAACCATAAGATTCATTAAATTAGTATATGTAAACCTTTGGAAAGTATGCAGCACATAGAAAGCACCATACATGTTTCCCATTATCTTTAGTCACAACTGCTGGTACCCTGGACAACTAATGAAGTAGTTTGGCCACAGGTGTCACCCAATTTATGTCCAACACACTGTAGCCTAACTATACCCTGAAGTGTCTTTGCCAGGAAAGCGGCCAAGTCCCAGTGTTGTGAGCCCTGATGTAGCGTCTGAGGACCTCCTTGCTCTTGGCACTGTCTCCATCCCTGCTGCAGCTGCTGGCTGTGAGGATGCTGATGCTGTGTGCTCTCACTGTCCCACAGAGACCTTAATAAAACAGCTCATTTTTCTTCTGGCTCTTTTTCCATAGTGCTCGACCTTTTCCCTGGAGAAAACACAGTGCCCGTTTTCCTTTAAATAAAACCTGCATGTCCAGAATAAATATTGCAAACTGGAAGCCCACGGGAAGTATTTACTGTTTATTAATATATTTTTAATGCCTTAAGGTTGAGTCTCTACTTTCAATTGATTGTAGACTACTATTCATTATTATCTCATATTCTAGGATACTTCTAACTTTTGCCTCCTGAAGACATTTTTCTAAACGTCTAGTTTCTTTATTATACTCTTGGATACATTCATTCCCTACAAGTTTTTGAGACCACATTCTTATAAGCCCTGGCAGACCACCTCAAGTTCTCCAAAGGTTTCAGAACTTAAGATTGGTGTAGTCTGGGTTTAATATGGAGATTTTACTTCCAGTAGAACATGATAAAAAGTGTTTGACAGTTATATAAAGTATTCTTGGCCTTGACTTGATAGACGTGATAAAAAAAATACCCATAAAATGCCTTAATAGATTTTTGATAAATGAATAAATTAATACTGATATTATAAACATGTTTACTATATGTCCTTACACAGAGATTTATACTATTATTTAGAGAGTCTCTTCATGCGTTTTTCTTTAATATAATCAAATATGTAACCTGATGCTGACATCTAAGTGAGCTATTTAATATATAGTAGAACATATGCTGAGAATAAAAAATGAACTGAATACATTTTGACATTCTTCCTGTTTTAAAGACTGCTGATTATCTCAGTATCTAGGCTTCTGTTCTTTCTTTATAAACAAATTCTCTATGTTGGGTAAGATATTGTGTTTTACAGCCTCTCTTTCAGATAGTTGTAGCACATGTATCTAAGTTCTGCCTAAAGGTATTGAGAAAACACAGAGTGTCAGGCAGCAAAATCATAATCAGTGGTCTTACCCAGTGTCACACAGTGCTGATATTTTCAAAGATGCAGGTAGTGGTGAACACTGGGTAAAACCTGGAGATATTCTGTACTGTCAAAACCCCTCTCCAGGCCCTGGATTTTCTTGGCCCAGATTTAACGTAGGAAGTTTTTGAATGATGTGTGTATTGCTGAAAAGAAAGTTATTTTTTGATGGGAGTGTAAATTAGTTCAACCATTGTGGAAGACAGTGTGGCAATTCCTCAGGGACCTAGAAATAGCAATTCCATTTGACTGAGCAATCCTCTTACTGGATATATAGCCAAAGGATTATAAATCATTCTGTTATAAAGCCACATGCTCATGTATGTTCATTGCAGCACTGTTTACAATAGCGAAGACTTGGAACCAACCCAAATGCCCATCGATGATAGACTGGACAGGGAAAATGTGGCACATATACACTATGGAATACTATGCCTCCATTAAAAACAATGAGTTCGTGTCCTTTGTAGGAACATGGATGAACCTGGAAACCATCATTCTCAGCAAACTGACACAAGAACAGAAAATCAAACACCACATGTTCTCACTCATAGGCAGGTGTTGAACAATGAGAACACATGGACACAGGGAGAGAAGCATCACACACTGAGGTCTGTTGGGGGAGACCAGGGGAGGGACAGTGGGGGTAGGGAGTTGGGGAGGGATAACATGGGTAGAAATGCCAGATATAGGTGATGGGGATGGAGGCAGTAAACCACATTGCCATGTATGTACCTATGCAACAATCCTGCTTGTTCTTCAAGCAGAATCTAAAGTGGTGTTATATATATATATATATATATATATATATATATATATATATATATAATGTTATCTGACATTAAAATAACAAAGAAAATTCATTGTGTTATACTCCAGTAATTACATAGTTTAAGTGACACTTCCAAGGACTCATGCCCCCAGAATTCCATAATTTTATAAATTCTAGGTGTGTTAACTGTAAAAAATAATTTCAATACGTCAGATGCATCCTGCTAAAAGTATTTCAGAGAAAAGAATTCTCTAGCTAGTAAATACAATTAGTGAGTTTGCCAGGTTATTAGCATTTTCACAGGAAGATTTGATCTCTTACTTATTAATTTCTTATCAGATATATAAACCAAAAACTCATATATAACTTTCAGAATTCTTTTCTGTCATGTTACATCAAACAATTTCCAGCAATTCAACTGCCTTTTGCATTGGCCAACATTGAGTCCACGTATTGGTCAACCAACCAAAGATTTGGTACAAAATTATTAATACACCCATATTGAAAAGCCAGCTTGACTTAAATGTACCATTCTTCTTCGTTAATGTAGAACTCTCTAAATCTATTTCCACAGAGTTTCAAGATTTACATGGACATAAATCAGTGAACTCTTGTAATTCTTTTGGGGCATAAAGCTTTTCTTTTCAATTTAAAAATTGTACATAATTTCCCGTGAAAGTTAAGGTCTTATCTGGTTGCAAATCTAAAGGTAATTAGGGAAGGGAGGAGAAAACAGGTGCAATGAGGAGAATGGCGATGTAAATAAGGAAGGTGATGTCATTGAAGGTTTCTCAGGGCATAAACTACTTCATTGAACTTGCAAAGAGCCAGCCTCTGCTGGCAGGAGAAGCTCAGAGAGTGTAGGAGTTTTGGATATACAGACTGATTCAAATCTACTACAGTGTCTCAGTTACAATATCAAAGTCTCTCTCTTCACCAATCAATACATTAACTTTCATAAAAGAGATCTGATGGGGGCTTAAACCATTCCTGCACTAGTGGTTGCTAGCAGTGGTACCTTGACCCAACAGCATTATACTTTCATAAAATAGGTGTGTGTACTACATCTTTATTTACTCCAATCATCTTTCATTCACAAAGGATAATAGTTTTTGTTGCCTGAAAACTTGACCATGTCAGGTAATCACTATTGATTTCTATTTCCTTGAAGTTCTATTCTGTTGTCTGCATACAATATTGATAAATATTATTAAATGTAAAATGTAATGTTATAAATAACAGAATTATTACAATTCTGATAGAATTATTACAATTCTGGGGGATGGGGGCTAGGGGAGGCATAGCATTAGGAGAAATACCTAATGTAGATGATGGGTTGATGGGTGCAGCAAAACACAATGGCACATGCATACCTATGTAACAAACCTGCACGTTCTGCACATGTACCACAGAACCTAAAGTATAATAAAAAATAAGTTCATTTGCTATTACATTCAAGTCAATGACCAAATTAATATAGTTTATAAAAGCACCTTTAAGAGGAAAGGAAGTCATCATGCAAATGTGTTAACAATATGTGTTTTCACTTCAGTTGTCATTTGAAATGAGATCTAAGTGACAAGGAGCCAGCAATTCAAGGATCTGAAAGGTGGAATGGGAAGGCTTTGTTCATGAGCATTTTGAAATGAAAACAGAAATGCAGGTAGGGACTCATGGATATAAAGCTTTGCAGGCTAGAGTAAGAGCTACACTCATATTATTATCTCTTTTCAGTGGAAAGCCATTGAAGGATTTAGGAAAGCAATTACTTCATATCATTAAATTTTGGAAAGATGCCTTGGGTTACAATGGGAAACAGTGATTTCTGGAATGAAATTGGAAACAGGAAGGCCAGATAGGGGCAATCATAGGGGTTTAAGAGAGACATAATTGTGGCTTATACCAAGGAGACAATAGTAAAGTGGGAGCAGAATGGAAAAATATGGAATATATTTTGGAGAAAAATAAAACATAGTGAGATTGGATGTTGAGAATGAGAAAAATAGGGAAATCAAAAATAACTTCTCAGATTTTGATGTTAACAACTGAGAGAATGGTCGTTCTCTCCCAGAGGAAATGTATATTTCTGGGAAAATACTTTTATAGAGGGAGAAAGAATAAAGAGGTTTGTTTTTAAATATTCAATCTGGAAGTACTTATTAGATGTGAAACAGCAGTGATAGTTGGTATCTTTTAGACATCAGAAACATAGCTAGTGATAACCCAGCAAGCCAGATCAAAAGAAGAAAATATCTTGAACCTTAAGGAAGCCTGTGGTCTAACTCCACGGATACCAGGCAGTGCCCTCAAGATTTCCTGAATTAGCTGAGATACTTTGGGTTCGGGAGTGGAAAAAATACATTCTATAGAGGAAATGATTATGAAGCCAGATCAATTTTGTTTTGCAATGTTTATTTTGGATTCTTTTTTTAAGCTATGCAAATTTAGAGACAGTTTTGAGTTACTAGGTAAGATAAATGCTCTATGGATTTAATGTAAAACATGTATACATTAATGTATAATAATTAATCTTGAACAAATATCAATTAGGAAACTTCAGTTATCCATGTAATGCACTGCAGTATGACTATAGGAAAGAAAGGCAGGGAGCCCACATTTGTATTAAAATCAATTATGCAAAGCTTTTATAAGGTAATACACATTTTCTGAAAGTCCAAATTGTTTTAAATTTTTTCATTTTTGTATAATGAGCACTTATTACTTTGGCTTTTAAATTAGAAAACAAAACAACTTGGTAAAAACATTTGAAAGTGTTCACTCTTATAAGAATTTAAATTATTGTTGCAGTTTGAAAAGTTGAATCTGTTATGTAAATTTGGATTAATCAATTTTTTTGTAAAAGGTATATATAAGTGAAATGCAAATAATGATTTTGGCCCAAGGGTATTCAACACAAAACTATGTCCAGTGGTGAAAAATTAGAAACAAATTAAGTGCCAGTACAAGAGTGATTTAAAATATAAAGATGCACCTGAACAATAGAAATTGATGGAAAAATTAAAGCTTAGATTTTTTGTCATTTTATGAACAAAAAAGTTTATACTATAGCTGATAATTGACTACAAAGTATGTAAATTATGTTTTCAGTATTATCAGAATTGTTTAAAATAATCAAGAGCAGAATATACAATGACAAGATTTTAGCAATTGCTTCTAAGTGTTAAAATAACTGATTTATTATATTTCATTTTATATTTTTATATTTTTTATGTTTATTCTATCATTACTCTCATTTAGTTTTATAATCAGACAGAAACGACAACAACAAATAAACATGAATTTTGGAGGAAAATTTTGAACTTTTTCAGTATCCAGAATCCCATTTGACAATTGTTAGGGACTTAGAAAAATAATAAATAGCACCCACCTCTCTCAGTTAAATGTTGAGCAGAGAAATATAACAAATAGTGTGTAGAATATGTAAGAGCAACATATATCTTTTTTTTTTCGAATAAAGCTAATATCCGGTATCTCTAGCTTATTTGATTTCCTCATAGTAAACCCAAACATTTGATATCTTCCTTCCCCATTCATGAGTAATGTTTGACTATTTCTAATATGCCTATTCTTATAAAAATTTTTACATAGAAAGTTAGATATTTCTTTGTGAGCAGACTGGCTTCTATGCAAAAAGAGAAGAAATAGCAAATCATACATGCATACTTTGTTCTGCTCTTAAATTTAGTAGCCAAATAAATTAAATGTCTTTTGAAAAGAATGTGTGGAGTGAGGGAGCACACTGAGAGAAAGCTGGTAATGTTATGCTTGTGGAATTCTTTGCACGTGGAAGGGAACACTAGAAATTAGAAAGTTTTGAACATGAATCGCATTACATGTAGGAACAAATTCATTTTTACAGATTAAAATTAATATTTAATTTAGCGTATGATACGTGGAAGAAACATCTATGCATTATGTTTGTGAATTTGTACCCCACAGTTATTAATTATTATTGAGTAATCAAACCAGACTTACAATAATAATATTGCTTACCAAAAGTCATTCTTACGTGGTTGATATAACAGAGTTTTAGAATATACCAAAAGTTTGAATGTTGCTGTTAAAATATATAGTTTAAAAATAAAAGAGTTTTTTTGTATATAAAAGTTAAAACTTTTCTTTTTCAAATGAAAAGTTATAGTTATTAATTACTTATTTTTAACAGAAATTAAGTGATAATATAAGATTCTGAAATGTTTAACAATATACCTTCATCATTTTTCTATTGTAGAACATAGAAGTCAATTAATTTCCACTTTATAAATGTAAAGCTTTACATTGAATGGGCATGCTTCTATTTCTTTATTTCTTCTTTAGTAAACAAATTAGTGGCAGAGAATTAAAAACTCAGCAAATAATATCCAAGAAAATGTATCTTTCTTAAATTATCAGATTATTTCACTTAAGTAAAGTATTAGAATCAAATTTTCTAGGTAAAGAAATGCACAGCTAATTTTATGTTATATGTTCCAGAACTGACACCCTTTAAAAAATTTAATTGATAACATTTTAATCAAACGTAATCATTACTTTGGATAGAGTACTAGTTCATTAAAAGTGTTATGTACTTTATTTTCATTAAATTTGAATATAGCAACAGTGATTACAATTTTCTTGATTAGTTATCATGTAGTTTGAGTAGTATTTCCACAGTCCAGCAAAACATATGAATGTTATATTTAAGATTCATAATTGCATTTATTTCAGAAGAAAATCAGTAAAATGGGTGAATTCGTACTTGTTCAAAGGCGTAATTTTAATGTGCTTCCAATGAAGATATTTAATGAGTAAAAGCCCGATGTATCTTGCTTAGAAATATCTCTAACACCTGTCCAGTGAAACCTGAATGAAACAAAAACAAAAACAAAAACAAAACACTTTCCTTTTGGAATATGTATTCTACAAAGAAAACTCTATTCTTTAGGTATTTCAGAGGCGACATTATGCCGCAGTGTCTTATGTGCAATGTTTATAGCAAGAATTCATTCATTCATCCATTTGTCAACAATGTAGGCTTAGACGTCTTATGCTTCAGTTATGGTGTTAGGAATACATAGGTGAAACAGAAATGGCCTCTGCCTTGTAGAATTTTAAAAGGCATATTTTTCCTCAAAAAAAAAATTAGTTACAGTGTTGTCTATGTAATCTAAGACTATCATTGTAGAATCAGGCAATTAACAATACAATATAAATATTTATGTTACTATAATATTTATTTTTTGAATGAGTAAGTGAATTATACGTTTCTCTGACTACTAATATAAAAAGTATGCAATGATTATTTGTACATCTAGGCAAAATTATTAAGCATTCAAATGTCTCCTCAGATGCCCTTCATTTTAATGTCTATGTTTGTCAGTTGCATATGTTCTACTTATCCCTATCTCTGCTCCCAAGGAGAACTTGTATTTTCATAATCGTCAGGTTTAGCTCTTAATCTATCTGTATGCAGAAATGTCAACCTAAAGGCACAACACATTTTCTATCATATTCTGGACCTCTTCCCCATCCTGGTCTCTATCATCAATGCTATCACATATCTATTACCTTAGAGTCTTGCTTTTAGCTAAGACTCAATGACCTACTAGGAGAAAAAGAATGCTGTTGAATAATGATGTATTTATTTTCCTTATTTATGAATAAAACAATTAAGAAGCATTTTTATTTTATATGGCAGTGTGCTATGTGCCAAGGGGAAGGTAGAAGTGAACCTTAGAAGGGGATTAAGACCAATCATTATTATTTTATTATAGAGCTATATATCAATAGGATTACCTGAACAAGAAATTCAGTATTTGACAATTTCCAATTGTTCAAATGTATACATGATACTCATCTAAATGTATTTTCCCTCCAATTTGTTATAAATTGTTTAATATAGTAAAAATACACCACTTTTGTTCCATACCCACTATATGTTTAAAACATTTCCCACCAGAAACCTAAAAGATATGCACAATACTATTCACAATTCCAATTAATTTAAATAAAAGTAAAAATAAATAAGGATATTTCTTTATATATAATTGGTAACATAAATATTAACTTGATATATATTGTCACTTATACTGTGGCAGCGAGATAATAAGCATTATCTGATTTTTTTTTTTTGCTTGAAATAGAGAATCTCAAGTCCCACTCTGAATAGGCATTTTTAAAGATCTTTAGATGCCTATACTAATGGCATAATAAAATTTAAGAAGTACTATTCTACAGAGTTTTGTGGAGCTTGAAAAAGAAAGCAATAAGGTTAAAATAAGTTAATAAAAGGAATGGTAAGTTACAAAGGAGATATACTTGAATGGTCGGGATCGCAGTGGAGGAAAGATGAATTGGGATGGTAGGGCAGATGTGCTGTTTTGATTGTCCTACAGCTCGTTTTCCTTTAGAGCACCCAGTGATTCCCGGAACATTCTAAGATGTTCACGATATGCTCCTTTAATTCAAGTAATATATATATATTGCATTCTGGGACAAGAGTATGCATTCAGGGGCTGCAAGTCACTTGAAATACATAGCATCTTTACTAAGAAATGTGAATGCTTTAAAGTATTTTTGAGCAATTACTTACTGTAAGTTTTTCCAATATACATTCACAGCAAAGAATGATTGACAAAGCCACCAGGTATCTAAATCCTATCCTTTCATGAAACTTGGAGAAATGTCCTATGTGCAGACTCTTAACATCTTAATGTAGATTAATTAACTCTCCCATTTATGCAATTCTAGAACTTCATTCCTGTATTGCAGATTATGTGTCTGTCTCCTCATAAGATGGTCTCCTTGAACACAGAGATGAGCTATCTCTGTTTCAGTAGCTTTAATTCGTGGCACAACCTGTACACAGTAGGTGCTCCACACTTGCTTTATTAGTGAAAAAATGATAGATCAATGACAGAACTAATGACAGACTAAATTGTTTTAGCAAAAAATATTTTATTTGGCATCATAGTGTAATAAGAGGAGAAAGGGAAGGGCTGTGTCCTTAGCAGTTATGAAGAGGGTCATTAAGCAGCAGGGGCCCATCCCTTGATTTTTCAAGTGGCAGTTACTACATTCACTCAGCAGGTAATGCCAGCCACTCCATCACTGCTAACCCCAGGGAAGGCCACTTAGTGTGTAACTGCCACTTTAGGGGGATTTCATACTTGCAGAGTTAGCAGACTATGTAATCTATTACATTTCCTATATATGTTCCACACAACTTCTGAACACAAACAAGAAGATGTTTTAAAGAAATATATTGAATCCCATTGTCTTCTCTGTCACAGTCAGAGTCATTGGAGATATAGAGTTACAGGAGTTCATTTGAAAATAGATAACCAAGAGAAGCAAGGTAATGTAAGTAAAAGCATAAAATGAATTTTATGTATCATCAATTCTGAAAACTGATTGTATTGTTTTGGAAAATTATTATGGCAGTCTGCTACAAAATACTTAACCTAATTTAAATATCTGAACACAATTTTTAGCAAGTCATTAGAAACAATATTTTTGATCAATGAATTAGGTCTAATTTGGATTTCAGACACAAAGAAAAAAAGGAAGTTTTCTAAGTGAAGCACTTTGTATTTCACAGCTGTGTTTTAAATGTTATACAGGGAGCAAAATTGATGACTTTTTATTTCTTTCTTTCTTTTTTTTTTTTTTTTTTTTGTGTGTGTGAGACGGAGTTTCGCTCTTATTACCCAGGCTGGAGTGCAATGGCGCGATGTCGGCTCACCGCAACCTCCGCCTCCTGGGTTCAAGCAATTCTCCCACCTCAGCCTCCCGAGTAGCTGGGACTACAGGCTGCGCCACCATGCTCAGCTAATTTTTGTATTTTTAGTAGAGATGGGGTTTCACCATGTTGACCAGGATGGTCTCGATCTCTTGACCTAGTGATCCACCCACCTCGGCCTCCCAAAGTGCTGGGATTACAGGCGTGAGCCACCACACCCGGCCCTGACTTATTTCTATACAGAAATCCCACAAAAGCTCAAAGTCTAAACTATTTACTTGCTGACATATTTTAATTGATACTTTTACAGAGTCATTATGTTTTCAGGACCTACTTTATTACCATACAGCATAATAATTTTTCCAACAGCCAGATGTTTAGGAGTTTCATGAGAACACCTAACAAATATTGTTTTAGGAGTCAGAATTTTAAAAATTTCTATTACTTTGATCTGAAGAAAAACTTAAGCTCAAGGAGTTGTCCTGTTTCTCAAAAATTTGAATTAGAAAGAATCACACAAGTTTCTTAAGTTTAATTCTTTTAGTTAGTTCAGAATTGTCTAATGACATCATCTTTATCAAAAGGTTTGGCTGCATCAAATATTAATGATATAATTATTGGTCTCACACAGATGAAAGAGGAAATCTCTACTTTGTCATTTGCTCACTAGAGAATGTTGGTAAATGTGAGAAAAAATGTTCATATCAGTTGGTTGACTACATGCTGTGAATTGTAGGCAGTCCTCACAGAATTCTGGCTTCATTTCCTTTTTTTGTTTTTATTTATTCCTAGAGCAATCATCCATGATACCAGCAAATAAAGCTATCCACTCCACTTAACCTAAAGCCTAGCTGAGGTCAGTGACTGTCAGAATCAAATGGGAGCCAGCAGTACATAAACTGGTCCCTCCTCTGAATGTTGTTGAGGAATTCAAACATTCTTTAAAATGATGTGTGTGTGTGTGTGTATGTTGACAGGAGAAAAAGTGAATTAACTCTGCTTAGTCTAGGCTTTAAAATCAATGGACCAGATTCTGCTTTTTATGTAGATGCCTATTATTTCTGATGAAGTCAAGATACTCATAAATAAAAGCAGAAAGTTGCCCAACTCATTCTAGGTACTAAAATGTTTCACTTTTGCCTTAAAATGTTCCTGTAATTTATATGATCAAAGCAAAAAAAAAGTCACATACAAAGCACCTATTTGTATTACTTGTAATTGACAACCCAGTTTCTACTAATATGATTTTATTTTAAGAGGTATAAAGTAGATGAGATCTGTATAATTAGATTAATTTAATATGATTTAGTAAGAAAAGTTAGGTTCTTACAAAATGATATCAGAAACCAATATACAATGTGGTCCTCAGACAAAAGGGAGAGCCACCTGCATCTCAAGGGGAAGAGCTAATCTTCTCTAAAGAGGTAAAAATTCTGAGCTGCTAAGCAGAACATGCCTTTGAACGGATAACTGAAACAATGAACTTTTGAATAGAACATGAGAGCTTCATTTTTCACAAAGGAAATCCAAAATATATAATCTGTGTCATGTAGAGTGATGGATTCCTTTTCAGAAAATCTAGTATGTCATCACTGAGGGGGAGATAAGATTATCAGACATTACATTGTGATACTGATGATTTAATCTTCTTCTTAACAGACCATTCACCAAACAGGAATGGCAAAAGTTTCAGGCAGGAGCTGCAGCTAGAGAAGATGCTACTCTGAGAGATACCTCACATTTAGGTGATATTTGAAATATCATAATTATATCTTCAGAATATCAGAGGACATAGAGGAAATACATTTGAGTTTCTTCAGAATGTTATGCAACAATATGGTTTATACAGAAATAGCTCCTTTTAAAATGTGATGGATTGGTACTCATAGAATAATTTTAAAATAAATTTCTAATAGGAGCTGTTAGTCTTATAGACCATTTCTACAAGCATTCATTTGAATCAAACATTTAGATCATTTAAATATGCAAATACTGGGCCAGGCATGGTAGCTCCCTTCTGTAATCCCAGCACTTTGGGAGATCGAAGTAGGCAGATCACAAGAGGCCAGGAATTCGAGGTTAGCCTAGCCAACATGGCAAAACCTCATTTCTACTAAAAATATAAAAATTATCTAGGTGTGGTGGGGCATGTCTGTAAATCCGGCTACTCAGGAGGCTGAGGTACGAGAATCACTTGAACCTGGGAGGCAGAAGTTGAAGTGAGCCAAAATGACAACCTTGCACTCCGTCCTTGGCAACAGATTAAGACTCTGTCTCTACATAAATAAATAGATAATATGCACATACTGAATGCCTATCATTTCCCGAATAATTAGATACCAGGAGTTTCTTGAACTCTCTGAATAACTTACAAATTTTGTAAAATAAATCATGTTATTTTATTCTTACAACTCAGTAAACTTTTGTCTTTAGCAAAAGTGTAGTTTAGGAAATTAAGGATTAGTTTACACAGGAAGTAAAAGAGGCAAAGATCAAAACTGCATTTTCTCCTGCCAATATCATTTATTATTATTATTGCCTCCCAGTAAGTGAAATATGAGATTCAATCTTTTTTTTATTTAAAATACGCTAAATATATTATTTGTGGAAAGGTTGAGATAATAGAGTAACTACCCTAATACCTTATAAGACAAGATGACCAGTGACAAACAGATTCCAAAAAAACAAGTCTGCTTGTTGTTCTATATGGAACTACCAGAGAAGATGAATCATGTTGCAGAATGCTGCAAGGAGTATTATAATAACACAAAGGAGGTCAGTGTGAATGATTAAAAGGAAAGGAGAGGCAGAATGGAATGAAATAAACCTAGAGAAATAAGCAGGAGCACACAGCATCAGATCACGGGGGCAATGCCAAGAATTTTAGTCTTCATCATAAGATAGTAGGAACCTACTAAAACATTTTAAGTATAATGGTGCATAATCCGATTTTAATTATTTAAAAAGATAGCTACAATGTGAAGAATTCTGAGAGATGAATCAGATATAAAGTGATTAGACTGAAGCAACTAATGTGTGGAATATAAACCATATATAATCTTACTTAATATGTGACTTCTTATTATAATGATGATGACTGTGATCATTTCTCAATAAAACTAGGAAGAAACAGCTTCTGAGGTAGCAGCAGGATAATTATCATCCTCAATTATTTATAAACTATCTGAAGGAGTCTTACAAGTCAATGAGGAAAATATCTATTGATCTCTCTCATTTAATGTTTCTCAAAGCTGGGGCATAATAGTTTAGGGCTAACCACAATTTGCTGTGATTATAAACCCAAAGATATACATCATCCTTTAACTCTAGTAATTTACATAGTTTTTAAAGGAAAAGAATGTTTTAACTGCAATGTATGAGAGATCTCTAAGGGATAAAACAAATTGCCAAGTTGATTTATTAGTCATAACATAGTATTACCAATTTGAATAAATATCACTAAGAATTACTTGATATCTGACCTGAGTTGAGTATGTTCAAGGTTACTGATTCAATTGTTTTGCTTAAATTACTACATACTCCTTGGTCAATATGCCAATCTTGTTTCCTAAAGACCTGATAAATGGCAGCATTTGACAATACTTAATTTTAAGAACTAAATTATTACTTTGAATTGAAAGCCTCTGTGGCAGCCTCAGAAATGTGCCACTGAGATGCCCTAATAATTGACTGACATGGATACATCTGGTGTCACTCTGGGTTCCACCACATTTATGCCTAGGCAATGCTTCAGTGGATGAATGAGCATTCTTGAGGTTCTAATGAAGACCATTTCCTTGAGATGCGGGACTTAACGTACTGAGTGACGTGCCTGTAGGACTCCCAGTTGGCCTTTCCAACTCTTTCTTGAAGTTACATTGCATTCTGAGACTTCTTATTCAAACTTTCTGTTTTCTCCTTATTCCTTTTAGCAGATTTGTGGATAAGGCTCTCCTCATCTTGTTCATCTTCCTCACATTTATCCTTAACCCTTATTTTCTTCAATAACTAACTGTGTATCAAATTCTGTCTTAGTGTACATTTCCCAGAGGAATCTTACCAAAAAAAAAATGTTTGCAGTAGTAGTCTGAGAAACTAGGCAAGAAGTAGAAAACCCCAGCTGGTGCTCTTTCAGTTATTAAATATTTCATTGTTGGAGACCTGTAAAAGTGTTCTAGTGTTAAGTGCAATGATTTTAGATTTGAAAGCTATGAGAAGAGCAATGCCCACAGTAATATCAGAGTTACCCCGTTACAACTGAGTTGTTTTGGAACACTGCAGAAGAATATTGAAAAACTCAGGGTCATTAACAAGCAGTTTAGAGGCTATGTATGAAAGGGAATCTTTTTTGGTAACTTACAAACAGATATTATTCTATGGGAATGGATAAGTCTGCACAGCTGAAAAGCAGACTGAACAACTGATAATTATGGCTCTCGGTAACATTTACATTTCCAAATGAGTAAGTCATTTCCTTTCCATAAGTTGTTATGGTAAGGTCAGAAACTTACTGTTAAAACCTGGGACCCAGAAATGTGGGATGAGACTAGATGAATGCCTCAGAAGATGTTAGCTGCACAAATCCTTTTAATTTCTCAGAGCTTGTGAAATTGACCAACTTATCCCTAACAAGAGTCAGCATTTCTCCTATGCTGGAAGATGCTGCCCAAAGCCTCTCTTCCACAACACAGCAAGGCATCTACTCAGGGATTGTCTATATCTTCCCTCTTGTTCTCCAGTTTCACAAGATTTAAATTCAAGAGTGAGTTATTTGGAACTTGCTGATCCTTATAAGGGAAGAAAAGGATTATATGACAAAGCAGCTATAATTATTAGATTTAAAAAACCCATAAGAGCCAGGAGAGTATTCCTAATATTGATTTAGATTGATACCTGGACCAGAATATGAGATATTGTAAACAAGAAGAGTCACTGATTTGGAGACATTTTCTTGGGATTGCATATTTTTGTACCTAGGCAAGGGCTCCAAAAGTTTGGGAAACTCACTGCTGGAGTGGACCTTACAGGTATAGAGAAAGTGATGGCCAACGCTAAGTGACCTATGAATGAATGGGTTCCCCTGCAGGTGGTAGGGTAATAAATAAAGAGCTGACATGATTAGAAATGCTGGGATGGATATAGAATGTGTGGCTGGAAGACTCACGGAGGATAATGTTTCTATTTCATTTGGATCCCAGAGGACACACTATTCATCAAGGCTACCAGAATACCCTGCTGAGGAGTACCAACATCACCAAGTTTAATGATGACTTACCTCTATGAGCTAATTATGAGGTAAGGAAATCAGTCAAAAAGCCCATTTTGATAATATCTATGGAGATAATATAGCTCTAAAGTAATAGAAGTCAAATGGCAGAGGTGACAGTGCTAAATTATCAAAATTTAGGACTCTGTATTTACCTTAACTATCCACATGATGGAAGGGCATTCAAGGAAGCTGATACAGTGAGTTGCGGAAATGGTAAATAGAGCATGGTATCAGTAGGGGGCAAAAGAGACGTGCAGCCAGCAAGGGTAATACTTAACACTTATAACCAGAACAAGTTGAACAAATGAGAGCAGGAAGATTGGAAGAGTTCTCCTAATGAAAAGTCCTAATTTCTTGCTCAGAATCAAGAAAGAAAGAACCTTTTTTTATGTCAAGAACACTTTGACTGAAGAAGAGGCTGTGTGCCCATGAGAAAAAGCCTTGCAACATGACTACAAGTATATCTGTAATAATTTATCTAATCTCTCCCAAAAGGACTTATGGTCATTTAAGAAGATGTCTTTGCAGTGGGAAACATAGAATACCCAGACATTGCAAACACTGAGACAGATAGTATGAATTGATAATAATATCTGAAGTCCCAAAGCATTAATTCGCCCCTGTTAGAATAGCATACTGGCTAAATTTCTGCTCACAATAAAGAAAAAAAAAAGAACTAATAAGTTTTGAAAGCCTAAGATTTGAGATCCACAGTTACCTCATTTAATAAAGATGCTCATATTTGTTTATTACATTACCAACATTATTAGATGCACAGCAGGCAGGCACCATGATATAATATAAAAAGCATGATCTTTCTTATTCTTAAGAAAGTATAAAGATGCAATATTCTAAAACTCAGTGTTGGTGATGACTTCAAGACTTTGTAAATACGAAAAGTCATTTTATTGTATCTTTAAAGTGGGTGAATTTTATGGTATATACATTATATATTGATAAAGTTGTTTAAACTATTAACTCAATGTTATTGAGAAAATTACATGTAAAAAGCATGAGGAAAAACAACCAAAACCCAAACTATTCAAGAGATCCATGATAGCATTTTTATTTAAAACATTCACACATAAACACACACACACACAAACAGACACACCCACACATTTCACTATCCTAATTATATAAAAATTCTTAACGTTAAGAAAGAATATATTCAAAGTTATTCCTAATGCAGCACTCTAGGTGATTTTAATTTATTGTTGATATTTTTATACTGTATACATTTTATGCTATGATATTCTAAAGTAATAAACATACTTAAAATAGAAAGTGCATCATGCACGGCGTTTTCATTATAAGTCTAAATAACTAATTAGTAATTTCAAGATATAAGAGGCACTAAAAAGCTTTTAAAAATGTTAGGCTGTTAAAAATGTATGTCCTCATAATTAGTGAAAAAAAAGAGGAAAAAATTAAAAATCTACTTATACAAATGACACTAAGAAAATTGCTAGTGTTAAAATTGTTAAAGATCAGTGTTTATCAGAGGCTGGGCAGGAGAGGGGAATAAAGAATAAGCAGAGCACAGGAAATCGTGAGGCTGGTGAAACTATTCTGTGTTATACTACAATGATGGATACATGCCATTATGTTTTTAGCAAAACCCATAGAACTATACAACAGAGAGAGTAAACACTAATGTAAACTCTGTAAATTTACTTAATAATAATGCATCAATATTGATTCAGCTATTATAACAAATGAATCACATCAATGTAACTTAAAGACATGGTATGCAGGGTAGGGGGCATATAGAACTTTATTCATTTTCTATTCAATTCCTATTCAAAAACTTCTCAGAGAAATAGACTATTTTTGAAAATAATTTTAGTCTTTCCTAAGGTATGTATAATAAAATGACAAAAATATTTCATCTTTTTTATTTATTAAATCATCAAAATTTAAAACCATTGATAAACCCAATGCTGGGAATTATAGAAAATGTATACATACATACACATACACATATATATATATATATATGTATATTACTTTGACACTTGAATGGATGATACTGTTTTAAAGTACAATATGGTGTTACATTTCAAGCATCTTAAAAATGATATTGTTCGATATGAAAATCATGGTCTTAAATATGTATATTAAGATAATATGAAGAAAGATAAAAATATCTATTTATTTTAATAAGCAGAATGTTTGATAACAATAAAAAAATTAATAGATGAATAACATTAACTGGATGTTTTTCCTCTGACACTATGGTAACTTCATTCCATATATAAACTATATCTCAAACAATGATACAATGATTAAATAGTTTAATTGCCATACACTTGGTGAAATGTTTTAAGCATTCAACATAGCTATGAATGTTAGAAGAAAATATGAAAAATGTTTATAATATAACATTAAATTGTAAAGCAACTACAAAATATTAGATTGTAACACTGTGAAAACGCTCAAGGATATAAACAAAAATGAAGACATTAAAAAGTAAAAAACATTTCGTTGGGATAGTGGAATTCTGGATGATTATGTTTTTTAAAATTTCCATTTTTAGTATAATGTTCTCTGTGCATTAAGTACATTTGGCATTATAGTATTGGATAGTAATAGCATAAAATCTTATCTAACATTTGCCATATTACAAACACTTTCTAAAATTTAGAAATCTATTCTACACATCTATCACCATTATTAACCCAGTTTAATAGATAAAATAATTTGAAAAAATGGGCATTTCAAATAACAGATGGCATGGCCAGTAAATGGCAAAGCCACGACAAGTAATTTAGACAATGAATGTACAATCAATTCATCTTATTTTATTTTTGATAAACTGATTATGTTTATTTAAAGTATACAATGTCATACAATATCATATATGTAATAAAATGGTTACTACAATAGCCCATGTTAACATATCTGTTATCTTATGTGCTTACCCATTATTCCTCCCCACCAGCACAATGGCAAGAATGGCGATACTCTACTCATTTAGCAATAATTTGAAATCCAATACACTATTATTAACTGTAGTCCTCATGTTGTACATTTGCTCTTTGACTTGTTCAGACTACATACTTGCTACTTTGTATACTTTCACCTATATCTTTCCATTTTCCGTCACCGCCTTCTTCATAACGACTGTTTTATTCTCTGCCTTTATATTCACGTTTGACCTTTATGAAATTATCTATGATGTTCAGTCTTCAGATCATGTCATAGGGATAATTTGAAAGAAGAAAGTGGTTTTTAGCAATATTTTGAGAAAGTAAACCTCTGTGAATACGGGCCAGCAAGATGTAGGTTTTAAACTCTTCTGTAGGAACTATCTAAACTTTTATTTGTGAAACATGTGAAAGCGAAACAGTACTTGTCCTCATCTCATGTGATATTGACTGTATGTTATGTACGATAGTCAAAGTAGGAAACGTCAGCTTTGTACATATTTTTTCTTAAAACATCTGAGGCTCAGCCAGAAGAAATTATTCTCGTGTGCCTGTAACAATAGCAAGGATGGATCCAGAACCATTCCTGTAAATGTTTGTGTCCTAGCAGTTCTGCCTAACTTAGATATCTCCTGGATTTGCCTACACTCTGTATTTTCCACTGGGTTTCATTATCTGTACAATACCATTTTTAATCTATTTGAAGAATTAAGTTTGCTGAAATCTGTTCCGAAAGGTTTCAAGCAGAAGAGTAGGAAGGTAAGAGCATAAGAAGCTTACTTTTAATTCTCATCACACCAATTTAAGAGTAAGAGAGCGATGGAATTGTTAGGCTTTAACTCAAGGACGAATACAACTTTTCCTTTCTTCTCAAAAAAATATAGCTAATTAGAAAAATTTGACTTTTTGATTTCAGTACAAATGAACATTCCACCCTCCTTAGTATTGTATTTTCCCAGTGGGAACCACAATCAAGTGCCTGGAAAGAGAAAATGCACTTACATAGTCTTGTTAATTGACTGACTTAGTTGACATATTAATTTTTTAAAATAAAAATAAAAATAATTTTTTTTTTAGAAATGGGTCTTGCTCTGTCACCTAGGCTTGAGTGCAGTGGTGCCGTCATAGCTTATTGCAGCCTGGAACTCATAGGCTCAAGAAATTCTCCCTCCTCAGCCTTCTGAATAGTTAGAATTACAGGTGTAGATCACCATTTTTGGCTAATATTTATTATTATTTTTTTTTGTAGAGAAAAGTCTCACTACGTTTACCAGGCTGGTCTATAACTCCTGGCCTCCAGCAATCCTTCTGCCTGTGCCTCCAAAAGTGCTAGGATTTCAGATGTGAGCCACCACACCCAATTTTCTTTAAAATACGTAATGACATCCTTGTAAGTAGTCAATTTTATAATGAAATAAAAACTCTATAAATATATATTATTTTATATCATTTCTACTATAGATGATAAATTTCATTACTTGGTTATATCAAGCTTCCTAAAAGCATTATTTTATGTGTCTTGTTGAACAAATTAGGTGTTCTTAAATATTAAACAATTCTAGTTATTAATTTTAAAATATGTAATATAAAATAAATGCTACTTTTTTAGTTTCATTAGTCTTTGAAGCTTATTCAATGTGTGGAGTGTTTTCTTTAAATAGCTCAATATTTTAATTCAAAATCAATTATAGGATGTTGGGAGGAATTTAGCAAATAAAGATCCTGTAGCTTAGGTTATGTTAGCTTCATGGTAAATCAATCTGTACTAATATATATTGAATGCTTATTCCAATAGCATGTATGGTAAACCCTTGTCATGCATTATTTCATATGTTTCTCATGATGATCACAAGAGAGAGATACTTTTATCAACCACAATTAATGAATAAGGATATTGAGGCAGAGAAAAATTGTAAAAATTCTCTTAATAAATTATTCATCCTGGAATCATGCCTAGCATCCTGGTTCTTAAATTACTTAAAATATTAATTTTTTAAAAGGCAATAGATTAAAAAGCAGGACAGACTTCCATTATTTTTGCCAATATCTTTATTTTATATAAAAAACAAAACAAAACAAAAAATCTCTAAAATCAAAGAAGTCATTTTACTTACGCAAGGTTACATAGCAACGCTATTTATCACAAAGTTAAAACTGAAACTTTAAGTGACGTTTGAATCTCATCTTTGTTACCTTTCCTTTCAACATTTCCACCAAGAGCATATTTTTAAATACAATGGCAAATCACTGTGGCACTCAGCCATGTTAACTGATTTTTGCTTCAGTATTATTTGCTTTCCAGCAATTCCAAGTTTAGTAACCTTATTTTTTTTTCACTAACATTTTGTATATATCTTTTGATAGCTGCAGTCACAGACATCTAGGCCATGGAAAATAATAATGTCAGATTCTATTTGTTCTTCTGTCCATTGCAATTCTGTTCCTGCAAAGCTTTCAATTCTACTTAGTTTTATTCTAGCTTTGGAGTTTGTTACTTTCTTCACTGTCTGTATAAATTACGTACTTTCCCTCTTGTCCCACTGCTAATTCAGTGACACATAATTCTAAGCTGATCTCTCACTCTTATGGATTTGTATTCAGTATTATTCATAATTTGCTTAGTTTCATAGAGACCCTTATGCACCTTTTTTACTGAAGAATATTTCTCTGACTTGTGAAAATGTATGCCATATACGGACAAGCATATAAACATAATAATTATTTCCATAGCTTTCTTCCTAAATTTACCGCTGTCCTTTACAAGTAAGTGGCTATAAGATAATGAAACATAAATGTGCATATCTGTAATTTATGAATTATGACTTTAAAAACATTTTCCAGAAAAAATAAACATTATTAATTTTATTTGAAAATAGAATAAGGATTTTATATACTGTGAAACTTTGTTCCACACTTTTTCAAATGACAAGAGGAGAAAATGAGCTATGAGATATACTAAAATATAGCGATTTAATAATCAGAACTTTCACTTCACTAATATAATACTGCCCGAAACACAAGAAAGATTAGCAACTCCCAGAGAATTCAGGAATATCAACTTAACTAAACCAGTTTTTTTTCCTAAGATACTGACTTTAAAAGTAATCAGAAACACTATGTATTTTTAAAGGAAATAGTTAATACATTAACATATTGGACATATTATTGTTGTCTGATGTATACATTTTGAAAGTTGGAGTTCAGTAAACTTATCATTGCCCGAAGTGAACACTAAAATGTTGGATCAAATCAGTGGCTTAAAAAACATTAACCAAAAAAACCAAACTTCCTTTTTTTTTTTTCTTTATCGTACTTTAGATTCTGGGGTACATGTGCAGATCATGCAGGATTGTTGCATAGGTACATACA
>CAUYLG010020872.1:0-13987 GCA_963573385.1 Cacajao melanocephalus
CACAGTTTTCTGAATCTCTTTCAACATTTTGAAAATCCCCACTACATATACACCATGCAATACTATGCAGCCATAAAAAACAATGAGTTTATGTCCTTTGTAGGGACATGGATGAAGCTGGAAACCATCATTCTCAGCAAAGTGATGTAAGAACAGAAAATCAAACACCGGGTTCTCACTCAAAGGCAGGTGTTGAACAATGAGAACATACGGACACAGGGAGGAGAGCATCACAAACTGGGGTCTGTTGGGGGGGAGTAGGGGAGGGACAGTGGGGGGGAGGGATAAAATGGGGAGAAATGCCAGATATAGGTGATGGGGGATGGAGGCAGCCAATTGTTGCAAATTGTACCTTTGCAACAATTCTGCACGATCTGCACATGTACCCCAGAATCTAAAGTGCAATAATAAAAATATATGTGGGAGCTAAACATTGAGTACACATGGTCACAAGGGAACAACAGAACCCAAAACCTACTTGAGGTTGGAGGAGGGTGAGGATCAAAAAACTATAATCAGGCACTATACTTATTACCTGGGTGGCAAAAGAATCTGTACACCAAACCCCAGTGAGACACAATTTACCTATATGATAAACTTTAACCTGTACTCCTGAACCTAAAAGTTTAAAAAAAGAATTGTATTAACAAAGATTACTTAAGACACTGTAGAAATGCTAATGATGAGGAAAAGAAGAAGACAGCTGTTTTTCTGTACAATACCAAGGGTGACCAAGTGGTAGTGGACAACAGGAGAGAGATGAGGATCTCTTCTGGCCATTCAGTATTTACAAGCAAGTTACTTTCTTGGTGTCTCTCTCTTCTAATTATGATGATGATGATTGTATTGCTTAAACTCTCTTGTTGAAAGTAAAATAAAGCCAAACTAACTTACATGGAAAAGGAAACTGTTGGAAGTACATACAGCATCCCAACTAGGCTTCTGCCTGGCATGCTGTGGAAAACAGGAAGTCCTCTAAATCATCCTCAGCCCTGCTCCTTACTACATATCTGCTTCAATCCTCCTGTCTGTTTCCCAGTCTCAGTGCTATAAAGTGTCTTCTGTTCATGGATCTAAAGTTTTACGTGTTAGTTTTAGTTACCCTGAAGGAAGTTCATCTCTTTCTCTGTCTGTGTCTGCCGCCGCCTCTTTATTCTCTCCTTCCTTCTCTCGACAGTTCCCTGATTTACCAAGGAAGGGACCAAGTGCCCAAACTTATCCAAACAGGTCTTGATGTATTATATCTTAAATCTTTCAAGGAAAAGTAGCTATTTTCTAAAATTAAAATACATTTTAGGAAATAACTACTTTATCTGAATTATAAACTCTCTATCAATTTGTGCCCTAATTTTACACATTAATGACCTCCATTTTACACATTAATCACCTCCATTAATGACCTACAGTGTTCCCTACCAAACAGTGTAGCTGGCATTTTGAGATACTCATCTGGGAGAAGCAATTTGGAATCTGAATGCAAAGTGTCTTAGAAAGAGCCAGAAGAAGCTTCTTCTGTGGATATATTGTTACTTATATCTTTGGAAGCAGCAATATGAACTTTTGGCAGGAGTTTCTCTGCCTTAAGAGCATGTTACTGCTATCCTTAGAGGTGGTGGATGAGTTAAGCTCCTTTGGACAATTGCTTCACTTTCATAATTACAAAGTAATTTATTTAATACTAATTAAGTAGGCTCGTTTCTTATACATGTATTGCAGGTAAGTTTTTGCCACAGTACTTTCTCTTAATTTGAAATGAGATTTTGAAATTAAATACTCCTCTTGAAAATGAACCCCAATTTCAAAACAGAGTGAGTGACTCTGAATTTTCATCATGACTTCATCTAGGCTTAAAAAAAAAAATAAGCATAGCATTAAAAATGAAAGAAAAAGTCTGCCCATCAGGCTTAATGATACCCGTAATTTGAATTGTGTTTAAAAGTATTTTCTTCAGGGTGACACCTTATCCCACAAACTGCTAATTATTATTAGTGGTAAGTACATATTATATGTCATTTATTGGAGTATGGTGGTTCTTTTTTTTTTTTTTTTTAATTTTGGGAGGGAGTCTCACTCTGTCACCCATGCTGGCACGATTTCAACTCACTGCAACCTCTGCCTCCCAGGTTCAAGCAATTCTCCTCTCTCAGCCTCCTGAGTAGCTGGGATGACAGGTGCCGCCACCACACCTGACTAAGTTTTGTATTTTTAGGAAGAAAATAGACAAAACAAGGCAGGGGGAAAAATATCTGTGTAAGTTTTAGTTTGAGGAGTCTGCCTTAGAGTCTGTTCCAAGTTGACATATTGGGGACTGAGATTACTTGATTAAAGTAAAGTAGAGACAGAATTTCACCCTGTTGGTCAGGCTGGTCTTGAACCCTTAACCTCATGATCCATCAGCCTTAGCCTCCCAAAGTGCTGGGATTACAGGCGTGAGCCACTGCACCCAGCCAGTTGTCCATTTTTAAATTAGAAAAAAACAGCTAGGGAATAAAGCAGTTGACTTGTATTTCCTCTGTTTTCCCTGAAAACTGTAGGAACTCTAACACAAGGATTAGTGTTCACGTTCCTTGCTTGAGGGGACCCTTTCCAATGACAGGCAGCCCAGTTCAGAGTTAATTCACAGGCTCCAGCATGTCTCCTTGCCACTGAGCTGAGTGTCAGAGCACTAGCACCCTGAGCTGAAGGTGACCACATAAATATCAGCAGGAGACACTGCAGTGTTTTAACTAATTCTGACTCAGGTAATGACTTACTACTTGACAAGGAGATTCTTGAAATATTTCCTCTTCCATCTATTTACTGGTACTGTTTTATGTGGTTTCTCCCTAAGCACTTTGCTGACTTAATAGGAAGATGTCAAGTTGATAGTGATGTCATTCCTACATGTGATAACTGCACTTAGGAAGAAAATAGACACAGCGAGGCAGGGGGAAGAAAATCGTTGTAAGTTTTAGGCTGAGGAGTCTGCCTTAGAGTCTGTTCCAAGCTGACATATTGGGGACTGAGATTACTTGATTAAATAGAACTTGAAAGTCGTATTTCATTCCAAAGGTGTATGTACCTCGTTCACAGCTCATTGTGTAACTTGTCTTATAAAAAATGACTTTAATTTCTACTCAAACCTGGATAGCATCTCCATTTTTCAAGGAAGGGAGCTATAACAGAGACTGATGTCATGGATACACAGAAGCAGCAATGCCAAGGTCAACAATTCATATTTTCTAATGCTCATTGGGTATCTAATATTTTACCATGAACTCTATGGCTTTCACACAAAGAGAAAAGGCTATTTATGCCTTGCAAAGATATGAAGAGCTGTTCCACTTATACTCCACATGCAATACTGGGACCACGTCATCAGTCGGTACACCAGATGTCATCTGGTTTAGCTGCATATGATTGAGAAAGATTCAGCCTAAACAAAAGTTAGACGTCTTAGTAGGTGTTTAGCAACGTTTTGACTTATTAGAACCTCTTTTTAAACTAAATAAATATTCTTCTGAAAATTGGAATTTTATTTGTAGTTACCCCCTTCATTTTTAAAATGACATACTCCTCATCTAAAATTTATATTTCACATGCATATATGAAGTGCTTATTATGTGATACGTATAATGCTGAATAAACATAGTCTTTGCTTTTAGGAGGTTTGCAGACAAAAATATGAGCTGAATGCAATAAATTTCCATGTTAGAAATCACAGCAGCATCTACATATAGTATAAAATACAGGTTATAGATGTGTAAGGATTTTTAATGTCTAGAAAAGGTGATTGATACATATACTGTTGGCAGATCTCTTCCTGAACTGGTCCCTACACCTCTGCTTCTACAAACAGAATTTGTCCTCTACCGGACAAATGGCTAATGCCAAGAAGCCTCTACAGGACAAATTCTATAGCCAAGTGATACAGAACCACTGGCCTAAGCTTCCTCCTTTCTCCCAGGAAGGGCAACTCAGCCTCCTTTTCAGAGACAATATAGTAGGGTATTTGTAAAAGCAGACTTTAGATCCAACAGATCCAACTTCTGGCTCTATTACCAGCTGTGTGATCTTGGGCAAGTTACTTAACATCTCTGTGCCTCCATTCATTTCTTTAAAGTAGAGATGATGATAGTATCTATGCCATGGGGTTGTTGTGAGAATTAATGGATATACAACACTTAGAAATGATGAATAATTATTACTATTGTTACTACTATTTTTATTACTACTGCTGCTCTTCAGTGCTGTCAAAGTAGGTACTGCATGCTGCCTAGTTTGAGTCTAGCACTGACTGTGAAAACACAGCCTAGCAGTCAATCATGCATGAGGGTGTGTCAAGATTAGCTGAAGCTGATTAAAACTTCCATTTAGAAAGCATTCCATACTGTGGTTCCTTTGGCTAGGAAATGGATGATTCAGGCCTATTCACTGTTTGCTGAGTGGATACACCCATTCTTGTTTAGTACTTTATTGATCAGGACTGTGTGTAGGCACTCTGCTCAGGAGGCCTTCTTGGATGGTGTCTAGTAGTATTGATGTCTGATTGCCAAGGAGACTCTGTGGGCTGTTTCTTTTCTTTGTAGGAGCTGCCTAATAGCATCAGGCCATTGATCCATTTACTGTATTTGGCCCCCTGGCAATGGCTAATGCTAAGAAGCTCATATAATGAAGTATTCTGCTTAGAGGGTTGGGAGAAATAAATATATTTTCCTTGACTGAGGGAGGCAGGGAGCAGGGGGAAGCTTTCAGACATCTCTTTGGCACATTTATGGTAAGATCTATATGTGTGTCATAATCTATCATTTACATTTCCTTTAGCTTGAAGTATTGTGTCCCTAAATATGTTCTTATCTTTTTAGAGAATTTTAAATGCATCCTCAGAGGACTGTATGGAAGGTAATAAGAAAATGCGCTTCATTTCTGCTAAACTGAGAGCAATAGAAGAGAGTCATGTTTTAGATTAGAGATAAGAATACTTTTTGGTCCTTAGGTAGAAATGTCACTCAAAGTAGATGCAGAGTCTCCTTTCTGACCCCATTATCTATAGGGAAAAGATTTTCTATTGTTATTTTAAGTTAAAATGCGGGATAACGTAGAAAGCATGGCTTTTGCTTTTGGTAACCTGAAGTTCAAATGATAGCTCTAGCACTCACTGCCTTATGGCCTTGAATATGTCTCAAAATGTTTGACTCATCTATATAAACAGGATAATAAGAGCTACCTGTATTGGCTTGTGCGAGAAATAAACATGAAACAAGTGAAGCATAGTGGGCACAGGCATCCCATGAATGCTAGTTTCTGTCTGTCGGAAAAGTCTTGGTTGGCACACAGGCAGGAACATTAGTCTGTAGTCTGAGTTCTCAAATAAAACATGCAATGAGACCTCCTTTCAGCCTCAGTGGCAAAAACGATTTGGGGGGTGTTTACTTCTCTGGGGGACACCACACCAGAAAGGCTATTGCTTGGGTGATGATTCTGCCAAAAGAAAGGCTTACCCATGGGCTGATGAATGGGTTCTCGTCATGTCTTGATTTTCCATCTCTTCTTAAGGTCTTTAAGTGAATGTAAGTGATAAAAAACCATAATTCTACAGCAAATCTTTATATTAATTTTCATAAATATTCTCTGCTCTTTACTGGGGAGGTTTATTTCATGCCTCTGATGGCAGGCATCGCTGTGTGCCTTCCCCTGAGCAAGGGACCTGTGAGAAAACTGCCACATGTCATTTCTAGGAAGAAGCTGTAAAAGCAGATTAATCTCATCTTCAATCCTCCTCCATGAGACCCATAATGTTTCAGGTCATGGCAGCCCAGCAGCTTGGGTTACATGAAGGATTACCTGGAACAGTGCCACAGCCAACTTAATGGAGATGTAGCATGAATGAGAAATGAACCTTTGTTGTGGGGAGCCACTGGGATGTTGAGGTTGTTTGTTTGCCACTACAGTATATGTGACCCATTCTTATCCCTGAAGTCCCAAAGCCAGATTTGGCCTGTGCTCTGCTACATGGGTCAACTTGCATGGCTAAGAATTTCTTCAACCCTGCCTTTTTTGAAGGCCCAGACTCCACCTTCTAGAGTTTGAGAGAGTGTTGGGTTTCCAACACCCCAGTGTTATTTTTAACTTTAAAACTAAATCTCTAAATAAACTATGTGATAAGGTCTTCATCCATTTGAAAATGCACATGATACAAGATCTACTTGGAAGATGCTGGCTGTTGATATTGAATCACTTCAATCCTGTGGTCCCTCTGGCATAATGGGGGGTTTGCATGTTATTTGAATGTCACACTGGGCTGGAATGTTCCTTGAAGTAAAGTTTGTTCCTTCACTCTGCCTCTAACTCACTGTGGGGAATTTATAGACCTCAGTTTTGTCTTACATGAGAGGAGTATTATAATTATTCCTACAAGTAGGCACAGGGTTGTTTTGCAAAGCAAACTGATTAATGTACATGGAAGGACTTCGGTGAACTGTAAAGCATCACACAAACACTGACTCCAATTTCTCCGTCATTTAGCTTCCTGAGCCTTGGCTTCTTTACATTTGCCAGCACACAAACCAATTTCCCCTAGTCAAGAGCACCTCAGCAAGCATAGTGTGGTAAAAGATGTTCTGCCAGCAGGCCTTTGTGGTGATGGGAAGACAGCCACAACTATCATCTATTGAGAAGCCCCATGGTATGAGCCTTCAGCTCACAATGATGTCGAAAAAGTAGAAAAGAAGATACTTGCAACTTTACATGTCCATATTAGCAACTCTTTTTAAACATACAAATATACAATCATATCTACCTGTAGACACATGTAAACTATGCATACTGGCATACACAAACATATGCACATATACACACATGCTAACATAAATCTCATACACACATGTACATATGCACATATTCACTCATATACACACAAATATATACACAAGGCTGCCAGGTTATAAGTGATGGCAAAGGGTGAGTCACAGTTCTGACTTTTCATTAGTCTGATGAGAGTTGGGAATAGGGAAAGTTTGCTTGGGTAATTTTCTCACCATTACAAACTAAGGAAGTTAAAGCTAGACATGATTGTGATACTTACTCTGCAATGGTTAATTTGAAGACTTGATCTCACAACATTTTACCCTTCATTTTTTCAGTGGTTTTGGAAGCAAAAGAAATTCAGAGCCCTTGTGTTTGAGAGCCACTTTACACTCAGATGGCAATCTGGAAAGCCCTGGTTTTATAGCCTCCAGTGTGCTTGGGAGACAGAAGGATTTGATAAAAGGAGGCTGCACATCTTTTTCCCTGATTAGTGTTATCATGAGTTAGAACCAGGGAACTATCAGTTCTTTCTGCTTGTGCAAACAGAAAACTATACGTAAAGCCATGTTTCATGGTTGGAAATATCTTCTAATCTTACAAATGGCCACTTCTAATTATCCAAGAATCGTTTCTGCCAGGCAAGCCGTAGTTGAATTAGGCTTTCTAGTTGGCAGTAATCAGAAATGTGACAATTTCTCCCTCTTCAATACTTTTTTTCCCCTCTGGCACACACACACACTTCTGGATGAAACCAAGGTAATTTCCCATAGAGGCCAACTGGCTTTCTGATGGATGGTGTTGGTACCAACATGATCTATTTGTGCCTTCAGATCAGGGAAGTTGGCGTGGGCAGGCTGAAGCAAGGTCTTTCCCAAACTGGAAACCTGGGTGGAAGGTCAAACATCATTTGGATTTGCTGTTTGCTTCTGGATATGAAACAGTCTCATACACAAATAAATCTTTTAGTGACTGTTTAAATTTATCAATCCTCATATTTTTCTATTGAGACATAAAATGAAAAATTTTTAACATATGTGAGCCTCTCTCATAATTTATTCAGTCTTTGGAGACATTTAATCTAGGCATTATATCTTCTTCCTGGAGACTTTTGGAAACAATTGGCATAAAGCCTGTACAAGCACCAAAAAGTGTCTTGAAATGTCTGGGATCTCATGACTCCTCTGTACCAGAGTTACTAGCTTGGGTTGGGTTCTCTCCCTTTTTTGGTGTTAATGTATCTGATAAATGCCAAGACTACATAGGTCAATGTTCTCAACCAGAAGAAAGGTAAATATTAAATGCTTTAAGATAAAAAATCATTTTTATAATCAGGTAACCCTTTTCAATAGATACATGCTGGGCTTGAGGGACCTTGAATTATAAAACATATAGGAATAGAAAATTGACAAAGCTGATTTTACTTTAGAATTCTATCCCTTAGGCATGAAGCTCCAAAACAACCCAATTTGAATTGTCTGTTGTAAGTGTTCTTCAACAATTATAACTGTTGATTCTCCTCATAGAAATGCTCGGTTTTGTGTGGTACATTTGAGAAAAAAAGATATAGAAAAGTGTCAAGTATATCAGATGCATGTAATTAATATCTCTACATGTACAATTTGTAATAACAATGTATATTTCTTAATGCTGTAAAATGAATAAAATGAATTTAAGTGCACTTTCTTTCCCACACCTTCCTTCACAGAAATATATCTGCTCTGGTAACTCAGGTGTGAATCTTTCCAAGTTCATTGTTATATACTTTTACATTGATACGGATATCGACAAGAAAATATAGTGATTTTTAGTGTATCAAAAATATTACATAAATGTTAAACTGTCTCTCTGAAGTCTGTTTTTTTCATTTGAAGTGATATTTTTCAGATCTGTGCATGTTGGTAAGATATATGCATATCTTAGTCTCTTCGACAGTTTCATCATCTTCCGTAGTGTGAATGTGCCATATTTTATGCATCTATTCCTCTAAATACAGTAGTTTTTAGGATGATTTTCCCACTTATTCATTATTGTGAGTAATGCTATGTTGAATACTCTTTCATATCTCTCTTGTGCACATGGGTAAAATTTCCTTCAGGGGATGTGTCCAAAAGTGGAATTGGTAGATGACAGGGTACATACATTTTCAACTTTAATAGGTACTGCTAATTTGTTGTCACTAATGTTACACCAGATTTACTCCCACCAACATTAGATGCTAGTTGTGTTTTTCCCATGGTTGCCAGTGAATAGCAGTATAAGCATTTTTAAAATTCATTTCACATTAATGGATATAAGGTATCAAAATATCATTTTAATGTGTAGCTTCTGGATTACAAATGAAGATGAATGTTTTTTGAGATATTTATTAGCTATTCTGCTTCCCTACTTTGTGCCTTGCATGTCCATTTTCTTATAAGTAAAATATATTTTATAACATATTTAGTAGAATAACTTCATGACATTACATTAGTCCATGGACATCTCAATAAAGATGGGAAGTTGGATATTTTTATAAGCTTCTTGCTCCCTTTTAGTAAATAAAAGGCAGGGCAGAACCTCATTAAACGTAAAGAAGACTTTCCTTATTTATCTAGTCGTCCATCGTGCTCTTTGTTAAATACTCACCTGTGGTCCCAGGAGGTTAATATTCTCTATTTTATGTTTCTTAGCTTTCTAAGAATGATAGAGTATAATATTTTGAGACTGTATAGTACTCATAATAATTATTTTCCAAGGTTTATTCTCAAAAAAACCACTGTGATTTAAAATGTTTCTTTTAATGAATTAAATAATTGTGTTTAAAATTTTTATTTCCTTCTAGTCTGCATTCATTCTTTCCTTTGGTGATTTTTATACAGTTCGGTAATTTAAATATCATTTATATGTTGAAGACTCCCAAATTTATAATCTTACTATTGGCCTCTACCTTTAATGCTATGCTCATATACCCAATTACCTTCTTGGCATATGGATGCTTCATAGGAAGCTCAAACAACACATTTAAGAACTCTTAAATATTTCTCTTCCTACCTGCACTTCCTTACTCGTATAATCTCACTAAAGGGCACCATCATTCACTTAGTTGCCGAGATCAAAAATTGCAGATAATATTCTCCTCTGTCCTGTCACCATATACATCCACTCTACTGACCAGTCCTATGCTTTACTTTCAGAACACATTCTGGATTCAGCCACCTTTCAACTCCATCATTCATTGTCATCCAAGTCCAAGTGGACTTAATCTTACATCTTCTAACTTCCCCTTCTTGCTACCGTTTATTCAATTTACACAGCAGCCATAATTATCTTTTAAAACATTTATAAACAATAGAAATTTTCAAAAAACAAGACATACACATGGCCAAGAAGCATATAAAAAATCCTCAACATTACTAATCATTAGAGAAATGCAAATCAAAACTGCAATGAGATACCATCTCATTCTAGTCAGAATTGCTATTATAGAAAAGTCAAAAAAATAACAGATGCTAGTGAGGCTGAAGAGAAGAGGAAATGCTTATACACTGCCAGTGGGAATGTAAATTAGTTCAGCCATTGAGGAAGACAGTTTGGTGACTTCTCAAAGAACTCAAAACAGAACTACCGCTTGACCCAGCAATCCCATTATTGGGTATATACCCACAGAAATAGAAATCCTTCTACCAAAAAGACACATGCGCTCATATGTTCATCGCAGCTCTCCACAATAGCAGACATGGAATCAACCTAAATGTCTACCTGCAGTAGACTGGATGAAGAAAATGTGACACATATACACCATGGAATACTACACAAGCATAAAAAAAATGAGATCATATCCCTTGCAGCAACATGAATGACGCTGGAGACCATTATCCAAACTAACACAGGAAAAGAAAACCTAATAGGATATGTTCCTATTTACAGGTGGGAGCTAAACATTGAGAACATATGGACACAAAGAAGGGAACAACAGGGTGGGGCATAGTTGAGGGCAGGAGGAGGAGGGTGAGGATTGAAAAACTCCCTATCAGGTACTATGCTTATCACCTGGGTGATGACATTATCTGTACCCCAAATCCCCATGACACACAATTTACCTATACTACAAACCTGTACATGTACCCCTGAACCTGGAAGTTTTAAAAATAAATAAAAATAGAAATGTAATTTTCCTAGTTAGATCGGGAGGTTCAAGATCATGGTTCAAGCAGGTTTGGTATCTAGTGAGGGCATCTTCGCTTGGCATTCTCACATGACAGAAAAGGCCAAAGAAGTGAAAGTCTCCTTAAGCCCTTTGGTAAGGGCACTAGTTCAATTTGTGAGGGCTAAGCCCTCATTACCTAATCACCCTTCAAAGGCTCCACCTCTTAGTACCTTCATCTTAAGGATTAAGTTCTAACATACTAATTTTAGAGAAACACATATATTCAAACCACAGCAGTAGCAAATAAGAATCAAGCTGTAAAACTGGGAACCACAAAGCAGTGCTTCTAAATGATTCATCCAAACACCTGCACACGAATTAGATGACTGGCTGTTTACAATTGTACCCTTTGGTTCTCACGCAGGAGCTCTCAGCTCAGTATTTCTGGGAGTCAGCAGTCTAATCTTGGTTTTTATCAGTCTCCTTGGTGATTCTTGTCTACATTGATCAATCAGGTAATTCAGGCTAAATAATAAATGTGTACCTTTAGTTCCAAGAACAAAGAGAAGCACAATTGGGGAAATGTCATCGTAGCAGAGTCTCATTCCAGAGAGAACCAGAATCTGTGTCTTCATAGCTGTTTGTTTGTGTTTGTCACCACTCACAAGGAGACAGCATACTGAGGTTGGGGAGCTGGGAAGAGGGGGCAGGGACTTTTCTTGGTGAGCTGAAAATGATGCAGAGGAGGCAAAATGGGAAGTAGGTGTCTTAATAAACTAATTGAGAGTGATCAAAAAGAAACTTACTATTTTCTTTTTGATAGTTTTAAGCAGGTAAAGATGGGGGTGTAAGTTTTTTGAGGTAAAATAGGCTTGAGATAACCAGGCTGTAGCAACCACATGGGAACTCCAATGAACATTTATTTTTAATCACTTAAGAAATGTAAATGTTCTCAAGTCAGCATAAAGAAGATTAAAGTTAAATTTAGCAGTAATTAATAAGAACAGTAGAAAGTTAATCAAAAACTTATCAGACTATACCTAAATAGCCTACATTTTTAACTCGTTTTGTGTGTCTCTTTAAATGTCTGATGAAATATCTATTTTGAGGATATGATTATTTGTTTTTATTTTAATAACTAATATTAATTACTAATGTTACAAGCCTTAACCCCCAAACACAATTCAGAAAAGGGATAAGGTGAGCAAACCATATGTATCTAGCTATATACCAACCTAAGTCAGATCCATATCAGAAGAGACTTAGAAGAACCAGATATAAAAGTACTAATTAATTATGGAGAGGAGGGCCAATAAGGAGAAACTAGTTCACTCATCATAAGGTCAAGGAACAAAGAAAAGGCTATATTTGACATTAATCCCCAAACAATTCTTAGAGCCAATTCATAGAAATTAAGAAATGCAGTCAGTTGGGGGGGACTAGGGGAGCGACAGCGGGGGATGGGGAGGGATCACGTGGGGAGAAATTCCAGATACAGGTGGTGATGGTGGGGAGGGGGCGGGGAGGTGGGGGCAGCAAGCCACCTTGCCATGTATGTACCCATGCAACAATGCTGCATGATCTGCACATGTACTGCAGAACCTAAAGTACAATAAACAAAATTTAAGAAATTCTTCTGTCATAAAACTTTCAACAAATAGATGAATTAGATGCATTAAATTAGTGTTAGACCCACTAATGATAAACCATAAACAGCTACAAAAAGGGGACTTGTTGCAACCTTCAGGCTTAAGTCATTAAAGCCTGAGTTGGAAAACTGACCAGCTACAATCAAAGGACAGCATGTTGGTCAAAAAGATCTTGATAGAGGATCATATTAAAATAAGAAAAGCAAGCAAGGAGGAATTAGATGCCATATATCCAAACACTCAATAAATACAAAATGCAAAATCAAATGGTAATCAGAAAAGCAAAGATGAGGAATACAGAAGATGCTCACTTAAAATCTGTGCTTGAAGGGACGGGCAAGGTGGCTCATGCCTATAATCCCAGCACTTTGGAAAGCTGAGGTGGGCAGATCACGAGGTCAGGAGATCGAGACCATCCTGGCTATCACCGTGAAACCCCGTCTCTACTAAAAATACAAAAAATTAGCCGGGCATGGTGGCACGCACCTGTCATCCCAGCTACTTGGGAGGCTGAGGTAGGAGAATTGCTTGAACCTGGGAAGTGGAGGTTGCAGTGAGCCAAGATTGTGCCATTGCACTCCAGCCTGGGTAACAACAGCAAAACTCCGTCTCAAAAAAAAAAAAATTTTGCTTGAAAATGACAAATTGAATTTATAGGCTGTTACTGCTTGAAAGATCAGACTTACTGAATGCACACTTTCTTTTATCCTCTTATAAGTCACAGAAAATGTACGCATGTTTTTCTAATGAAAACTGCAGAAATCTTTTCAGTTGTCAACTAAAATCTTAGAAAATACAAATCACCAACCATTTTGATATTTCCCACATTTCTGGACCAAAAATGAAAAATCTATTTCTTATAAAATCTTTATGTCACTTTTTGTGGTTGCAGCAGGAGATAGAGATAGGGTTATCAACTCAGGTAGGCCAGATGGCTAGAGAATTCTTACCCGCACTCTCTCTTTATATGCTGTTCAAATGTAGGCAAGACAGTCTTCTGCAGTCTGACTCTTCGAAACTTGATGGTTTTTTCTTTCTATCTCACAAGAATTATGCTAACATATGATCAAGTAATTAGCCATTTTTGAAAAGTTAAAAGCATTGTATAAATGGTATGTCTAACAAAGCCTTTGTATGAACAAACAGAAACTAAGAAATCAGAAAATTGGAAATTTCTGCCCCAGGCTGAGCTATAAGAAAACCTACCTACCCAGAACCCACTGACCATGCAACAGAGGGCTGCCCACAGGTGCCCTACAAAGTGGTTTCTTTTAGCCACATCTGAACGCTTTTCAATGGCTTGGCTCAGTCATCTACTTCTGGACAAAAAAAAAAAAAAAAAAAAAAAAAAAAAAAAGGTAAGATGCGTGATGCACAGACCGGGGGAAAATGGGTATATAAGGTTTATCCTCAGTGGTGTTGGGTG
>CAUYLG010020873.1:0-23561 GCA_963573385.1 Cacajao melanocephalus
GCAAATCATCTGGGTTGTAGTAGAAATAACAGATCTTAGTTATTTATTACAGGGCGCAGGGGCCATGATGGAATTAGCTTGGGCTGTTTATTCTAGTCACTACCGGTAAGTAAAGGCTAGTAATTTTGGCAGTTACTGATAAGTAAGGTATGCAGCCTTTGCAGAGAAAGGCTAGCAGTTTTATTTACAGAAGCCAAGGCCAGCAGTTATTGTGAGGAGAATGGGGCAGCCGTTACAACTTATCTTAAAACACAACTTTGTCTTTTATGAAATAGGGTTGTTCAGCTATAACTTTAGGCCAGCTATAGCACACATATACCTACCCTTTGCTAATTGGTTTTCTACACTATCGTGCCCACTTTTGAGTGATGTCTGCACTTAAACCTTTTTTGTATACTCACAAGCCAATCAGCATGCACTCCCTATTCTGAGCCCATAAAAAGCCCTGGCCTCAGCCATATTGAGAACTCCCCTGCTTCGGGTAGGCGGACCACCCCCACATCCCTCTCCACTGAAAGCTGTTTCATCACTCAATAAAACTTCCTGCCTTGCTCACACTTTGAGTGCCCATGTAACTACTTCTTCCTAGTTGTGAGACAAAAACCAGGATCTAGCTGAGCTAAGAAGCAAAAAATCCTGCATCAATAAGGGTAATGGGAAAAAAATAGAACAGGGTAAAAGAGACTGGGTGTGTGGCTGAGTGGTGCTGCAAGTTTAGTATCTAAGATACATTGGCCCTGCTTGGATCTTCTGCGAAACACATCCAGACATATAAAATCTCAGAAAGGCATATCTGCATATTGTGTTTGCCAACCTACATGGATTATATAAGTCTATTCAACTCATACTAAAGTTTAGATTTTCCTATCACCACCTTTCAGTTCTCACTTTTCTCTCCTTTAGTTCTCACTTTGACTCACAAATTTGATCCTTGATTGTAGGCGGTCTAGTTGATTGGATGCCTCAGCAGAAACTTCACAAGGAGATCCAAATAAGAGATGTTTGAGACGTTAATGATAGTAAGAAGAAAAATAAAGTGTTGGGGACTATGTACAATATTAAGACTTTCTCATTCTATATACTCCAAATAGGTAAGAATATAATTTTAGCAATGTTTCAGATTATAAGGGCAAAGAGAAAAAATAATGTGAAAGCATCTGAGAAATTAAAGATGACAGTTGAGTATCTGAGATTATTAAAAACACTTCCGAAAAGTCACAATGAACACTTACTTAAAGCTAAAAAATATTTGACTAATGAAGGTTTTCTTCTGAAAAGGTATAAAGGTTAGTTTGGATTTATATTTTTTAACCATGAATGCCAGGTTTCATCTGTGGGTTCACTGCATAAATGTGAATCAACTCAGAAGCCAAAATTGTTCTATTTAAATATCAACCACATGGCTGGAAACTAGAAAAATAAAAGCAGATCCAAAAAAAAAAAAAAAGGAGAAGGAGAAGAAGAAATATATTCCACTATCCAAATGATAATTTAAGTTACCTTAGATTCTAAGTAATATAGTGGCCTTTCTGCATGAACTGAAGGACAAAGATCTGTATCAAGGACAAAGGTCTTGTCATGCAAGATGATGTCATGCAAAACTGCCCAAGCAGGACAGAACTGGATGGTAATCTTAAGATAGTATAGGCAGTTGCACATAGGGCATTCTGTAGCTGAGGAAGCTGGGAGAGAAGAGCAGAGCCCAAGTCCAAAATGGTAGTTCTCCTTTGGGCACAGAGTAACAGAGGTAAACCTCAAGAAAAACAAAAGTAACTGAGTAAGAATAAAAATAAATGCTAACAGATCTACACCTACAGTGTCCCTTTATTAAGTTAAAGCAAGCCACCCTACAGACATTGGGTTGCCACATAAAATAGTCCACATTCATTTTGGAAGTTGTTATTATATGAATGAATGCTATAGAGCTCCCTGGATGCATCCTTGCCATCCGAAGCTCTTTAATTCGACCATTACTTTTAGACAAACAACTTTCCTAGGGAAGAAAAATATTGGCAAAAAGGGCAAAATCTCTTAGAGAAAGAGGCCATAAAGTAGTTACAGGCAACCTACTTACCATCTAGTCCTGTTAAGACCAAGTTCTGTAGACAGGATTCAGCCTTCCTTGGTAATTAATATGAACAAGAGGTCTACAGAAAAGCTAAGAGGTCTACAGAAAAGCCAAGACGCCTTTAAAAACATCTCACCACAACCATATGGAAAATAGCCCACTTCTTTTTCCATGCATTTAACCAGAACCATTTAAGAATTTTAACTATGCAGAGACTAGCCAAAAACAAACACCTGTGAATTCAAATTGGCTGTTAAAGAAACTCTCACAATTGTGTATACATGGATAGCCTCCAATATGGAATGCTTCGTGTTTTTAGGCTACTTTGCTCCTTTAATTCTAGGAGAGCCTCTGGTTACAGCCACCCACCTCAGCACACTCCTCACTCACTTCCCCCAAACCTTCTTGATCCTGAGGTCCCGAAATTCCTGTTCAGCAAAGGGTTAACTCAGCAGACTTGGGGTGCTCAGATCCTGCAATTCCAAAGAAAGAACTGGTCCTTCACTGGCTCTTAGGAGACAATCTCTGATGCCCCGAATATATGACTGTTAAGACTGCCTTTGTATTAATATCTCTGAGAACTCGGGCTATACCACATAGTTTATGCTAATGGTGTGATTTACGGTGAATGCCTGTTTCTCTGTTCACCTGGGGCCCTGGGCCAAATGTATCAGTTTGACCTCTGGGTGGGCTGGAGACTGACTAAGATCAGTCAGGTGGATATTTCAGGCCTACATGACTGACCTCTAATAAAAATCCTGGACACTAAGGCTTGAATAAGCCTATTTGTCAGCAATATTTCATACACTGATGGAAGGATTAAGTGTATCCCTGTGCAACTCCACTGCAGAAAGACAACTGGAAGCTTGTACCTGATTTCTCCTGGACACCACTCTATGTGCCCTTTTCCTTTGTTCATTTTAATCTGTATCCTTTCACTGTTATAAACTGTGACCATGAGCAAAACGGCTTTTCTGGGTCCCATGAGTCATTCTAGCAAACCGCTGAACCGAAGAGTACTGTTGGGGATCCTATACAGCTTCCAGTGCTATTTTTTTCATATCAGGAAGCAGGAGCTGCAAATACTACTCCCACTGTAATTATCCATATCGCTATTTCCTTCTTCCCATTTCTAATCTCATTCCTCTCCCCTATAGGTAATCAAGATGTGGCTATATTTTTGAGAGGGGGTTGAAAGTTTCTATTTCTATATAAAAATTGTTATGGCATGACAAAGATTCCTGATAGTTTCCAAATAGAATGACAAAAGGAATTGTTTAGAGTATTTTGAATCCCAGACTATTTTCCAGTTACTTAAAATTTACTTGTTGATTTATTTAGATTTATTTAGATTCATACAATAACAACTTCCTATAGGATTCTGGATATTAGACCACTGTTGGATGCACAGTTTGCGAATATTTTCTCCCATTCTGTAGGCTGTATGTTTCCTCTGTTGATAGTTTCTTTTGCTGTGCAGAAGCTATGGGCAAAGGACATGAACAGACACTTCTCAAAAGAAGACATAGGCCGGCTGTGGTGGCTCATGCCTATAGTCCCAACACTTTGGGAGGCTGAGGAGGAAGGCCAGCTTGAGCCCAGGAGTTTGGGACCAGCCTGGGCTCAAGCTGTTTGAGACCACATCTCTACAAAAAACTTCTAAAATATTAGCTGAGTGTAGTGGCACCTGTCTGGGGTCCCAGCTACTCAAAAGACTGAGGTGGGAGGATTGCTTGAGCCTGGGAGGTCAAGGCTGCAGTGAGCCACGAGCATGCTGCTGCACTCCAGCCTGGGCAACAGAGAGACTCTGTCTTGAAAAAATATAATTAAATTAAAAAAAAAATACAAGCAGCCAAGAAACATCTGAAAAAATGCTCATCATTGCTAATCATCAGAGAAATGCAAATCAAAACCATAATTAGATACCATCGCATACCAGTCAAAATGGCTATTACTAAACAATTTAAAAATAACAGACGCTGGCAATGCTGTGGAGAAACAGGAACATTTATACACTGTTGGTGGGAATGTAAATTAGTTCAGCCACCATAAAAAGCAGTTGGAGGTTTCTCAAAGAAATAGAGCTACCATTTGACCCAGAAATCCAATTACTGGGTTTATAGTCAAAGGAAAACAAATTGTTCTACCAAAAAAGACACATGCACTTCTATGTTCATCACAGCGCAATTCACAATAGCAAAGACATGGAATCAACCAAGGTGCCCATCAATGGTGGGTTAGATTTTTTAAAATGTGGTACATATACACCAGGGAATATATTTGCCATAAAAAAGAATGAGATCATGTCCTCTGCAGCAACATGGATGCAACTGGAAGTCATTATCCCAAGAGAATTAATGCAGGAACTGAAAACCAAATACCACATGTTCTCACTTACAAGTGGGAGCTAAACATTGAGTACACAAGGACATAAAGATGTGAGCAACAGACACTAAGAACTATGAGACAGGGAGGAAGAGAGGAGGGCATTGACTTAAAAACTACCTATTGGGTACTATGTTCACTACTTGGGTGATGGAATCATCCATATCCCAAACCTCAGCATCACGCAATATAACCATGTAACAAACCTGCACGTGTGCCCTTTGAGTCTAATATAAAGGTTAAATTATTTAAAAAAATATATATATATGTATATGAGAAGGCGGGATATGGCCAGATATAAGACTGGCCATAAAGAGAAGGACACACAGATCTTTGCATGTCATGCTACACTACTTGGATGGGATCTCATAAGAAATGGAAGGCCATATATTTATAAAATACCTTTTAAAGATTCTTAGAAAACTTGAACTCAAGAATGTGTCAAAATTTACTGATATGTTATCAAGGAAATCAGCAAGTTGATTATAATTTTTATAAGTTTACTGCAAATTAATTAAACATTCTAATCACATTTACAACACAATTATTTTGATATAGTATTCCATGATTATAAAGTAGGATCCTTGCAGAAGTTGAAAAGCAAGACCATTAAATAACTTGCTTTCCATGTAACAAAGGGTGAGCCTCATACAGCAAAACATTACAATGTAATATCCATCACAAAGTCATGGATATTAGAATGACTGAGCAATACTAATTCATTAAGAGTCAAAAATGACTTTAGGCAGGGCGCAGTGGCTCACGCCTGTAATCCCAGCACTTTGGGAGGCTGAGGCAGGCAGATCACTTGATGTCAGGAGTTTGAGACCAGCCTGACCAACATGGTGAAACCTCGTCTCTACTAAAAATACAAAAATTAGCCAGGCGTGGTGGCATGCGCCTGTAATCCCAGCTACAGGGAGGTTGAAGCAGGAGAATTGCTTGAACCCACGAGGCGGAGGTTGCAGTGAGCCAAAATTGCACCACTGCACTCCAGCCTGGGCGACAGAGTGAGACTCAGTCTCAAAATAATAATAATAATAATAATAATAATAATACTAAGAACTAACTTTACAGAAAGGAAAGATTAGCTCACGTGTTAGAATGGTCAGAGGCAACTTTAAATGCAGCTGCTACCATGCCTGAATCAAACACAGGCAAGGGATCAAAATAAACACACATATACTTTTATAGGGAAATAATCTACCCCTCTTTGATTTGCATAAATAAATATAATATATTAAGGTATTCACCTAATCGGATACTTGAGAATGAATCCCATATGTCAGTATTTTCTAAATATGCTTTGTGCTGCTTTTCTGTCTTGCAGGAGTACTCATAAGTAGAACTGGGTTGATTTGATCATACTGCTTTCAAAACGTGAACAACAACAGTAAAGATGTACTGGGGCCAGGCAAGGTGGCTCATGCCTGTAATCCCAGCACTTTGGGAGGCTGAGGCTGGAGGATCACTTGAGCTGATGAGTTCGAGACTACTCTGGGCAATACAGTGAGACAGTCTCTACAAAAAAGGAAAAAAAAGGGGTGTAAAAAAAATTAGCTGGGTGTAGTGACACACGCCTGCCAGCACTAGCTACTCCAGAGACTGAGGTGGGAAGATCGCTTCCCATCTCAGTGGGAAGCACAGGAAACAGAGGTCGCAGTGAGCTGAGATCGTACTACTGCAGTCCAGCCTGGATGACAGAGCAAGACTCTGTTTCAAAGGACAAACAAACAAAAAAATATCTACTAGAACATTATGTATAAAGATCACCAAGATTTACATGGCAACAGAAAACTTATCTGTGACTTTTTTTAATGCAGACAATTTAGTTGTTACAGAAGTGATGCGATTCATTAATAGAGAAAAATGTAAAAAGCTAAAGTACAGAGTAGAGCTAGTTTTAGCTGAGCACTGCTTTTAGTGGTGAAACATTCCTTTTTGGTTAAGATAAATACAGTTGTTTGAGTCTTTGGACATGGTTCAGTGAGAAAAGGCAAGCTGATTTAAGCAACATAAACACCAGATAGGCCATAGTCCCATGGAAATTGTTAAAGATAGCAAAGGATTCAGTTACTCTAAGTTATTAACACTTAGTCTTGCAAAGGCCAAAGAAGATGGCATCATCAGTGCATGAGAATTCATCTGCTCTCTGTATTTCCTGTCAACTTTTAGATTCATTATGAGGTAACGTACAGAAAAAAGGTCCTTCTGAAGTGTAATAAAATATGCACTAAATAAATGTAAAATGTTGTGACTAAAAGAAAGGCCTACAGGTTTTGTTAACTTACAGAAACTCTGAGAGATTTGTAATTCTCTCTTTTTTTTTCTGGTGATGGGGATAGCAGTATGTCTAAAATAACCAATCTTGGTATCTTTTTGTTTAAAGATGTAGCACATAGAATTAAATAACTTTATACCTGACATCCTCAAAGAACAACTTCAAAGGAGAGAAGTCCTTCTTGTTAAGCTTACCAAGACCAGTGGTTGGCCCTGATGGCAACAAACCTCTGTGGTTTGCTTCCCTTGAATGGGGAATGAGGATCCTTTTTTAAAGAATCCTCACTGGATCTGGCAAGACCCACAGAATCAGGGCAGGGGCGGAGGTGTGCATAGTTGAAAATCACAAATAAGAAATACTTAGTTTAATTTTTAAAAACAAGTTTTCCACATATTATGAATTAAGAATTTCAAATTAAGGCAAAACAAAACCATCCTCAATTTCTCTCTCTTTTTCCCATAATATGGGCAGTTAAAGGAGAGTAAGGAAGGAAAGGGAAACATAGGGAAGAACACATAGAGAGACATACAGAGACAGCCAGGATACAGAGGTAAAGAGAGATGCTACTAGGAAGTCCAAAGTCAGAAAAGACAAGACAAGGAGGGAAAAGGAAACGGGGAAGGGAGGGGAGGGGCGGGGAGGTACTAGAACATTAAGTATAAAGATCACCAAGATTTATCTGGTGAATGTGTGACTTTTTTTCTGCAGACAACTTCGTTGCAGACAAGGCAATAAATGTGTGCTGCAAGGCATGTGGCTGAACAGGAACATGCATATACGGCTCAGTACACCTTCGCAGAAAAAGACTAAGACATCTGGTACAGAGTGACAGATAACGCTGTAAGCATAAGTATCTTTCACAGAATTTAAGTAGGCTTTTTATGATTTTGCTGTTAATTACTGCCTTTTAAATGTAAGTGGGAATATCACTACTTGGTATTACCAGCCAAAGAGTATTAAAAAACAGGCACAGTGTAGATCCTTATATTACTAATCGTACTTCTACCACCACCACCATTTATTGAGGGCTGACTGCATGCCAGGCACTTTACTTAAATCAGCTTCAATCTTCATAATAGCTAAATAGCATTCCTATGTGCCAGGAAATATTCGAAGCACTTTACTCATAGTAACTTTTCAATTTCCCCAAAATCCTATGAGCTAGGTATTAGATAGTACTACATTGTACAGATAGGAAGCTGAGGCCCAAGTTGAAATGTGCTAAGAGATGAAGACAGATTTTGAACCCAAAGAGTTTGGCTCAAGTCTGTGTTCTTAATCACTGTGTTGTATACCTCTGCACAATACAGAGGCTATGAGCTCTGTAAATATTAGCTCTTTTCCATAAGTGACAAAACTAAAACTTGAAGAAACTAAGAAACTTTTTCAGTCAGCTAAGTGGGAGAGTTTGGATCTAAACCAAGCTAAAATTTTAAGTTTGTTCCCAAGGCAGAGAAACATGAATTCTCACCTTGATTTCTCTTTGCCTGTACAGACTTTACCTTGCCAAACTTTGGTTTCATATTCCTCTCCTGTCCTCACCCTTCTCCTTCAAAAAAGAAAAAAGAGGAGGAGGTGGAGGAGGCCAAATGGGAGGAGAAGGAAGAAAAGGAGAAAAAAAATCAACAACAATTTTTTTTTTTAAGGACAGCTTTGCAGCTCCTGCCTGTAATTCCAACAGTTTGGGAGGCTGAGACAGGAGGATCACTTAAGTCCAGGAGTTTGAGACTAGCCCTGGCAACATAGTGAGGCCCCATCTCTACAAACAATTTAAAAATTAGCTGTGTGTGGTGGCACATGACTGTAGTCTCAGCTACTTGGGAGGGTGGGGCAGGAGGATTGCTTGAGCCTGGGAAGTCAAGGCTACAATGAGCCATGGTCGCACTACTGCACTTCAGCCTGGGCAACAACAGTGAGACCCTATCTCAAAAAAAGAAAAATTAACTGCTTATTCCAAACTCTGGACTTTAATTCTATGTGTCTAGAACACCACTGTATGCTAACTGAAATAACTATACTCCAGAAATCCTGGAGAAGAGCTGGGTTAGAATTAACCTTAAATGTGCCCTGTCTGTAATTTTCTTTCTACAATTGTCTTAGATTGGCTTTCTCTCGTGTTATATCCTACATTCATCTTCTCCTATCTTGGTAAGACTCATTGGGCAATTCACAATAAGAAAAACTTGTTTATTTTTCTAGGCAGGGGTCATCATTAGGTGTCAAAAGAATTCTGATCAAGATAGATTCAAATCGTGAAAATGGGGTCTTTTGTGTACAGAAGATACACCAACAAGAAGAACTTAGATTAGCATTCTTTTCAACATTAACTTAGCCAGTATGGCTAAAATTTAAAAAACAACAATGCCAAGTGTTGACAAGGAGATAGAGCAATAGGAATTTTCATACACTTCCAGTAGGAATGAAACTTTGTACATTCATTCACTTTGGAAAGCTGTTTGGCAACATCTACTGAAGTAAACATTTACCAGCCTATGACCCAGCGATTCCACTCCTAGGTATATACCAAGAGAAACAGGAACATATATCCACCAAAATATAGTCATATGGACATGTGAAGCAACTTTATTCATAACAGCCCAAAGCTGAAAACAAACCTCACGTCCATCGACAGGTGAATGGATAAACACTGAGGTATATTCACAATAGCATTCTACTCAGCAATTTAAAAAAGAACCACTGGGCCGGGTGCGGTGGCTCACACTTGTAATCCCAGCACTCTGGGAGGCCGAGGCAGGCAGATCACTTGAGGTCAGGAGTTTGAGACCAGCCTGGCCAACATGGTGAAACTCCGTCTGTACTAAAAATACAAAAATTAGTAAGGTGTGGTGGTGGGCACCTGTAATCCCAGCTACTCAGGAGGCCAAAGCAGGAGAATCACTTGAACCTGGGAGGTGGAGGCTGCCATGAGCCAAGATCACACCACTGCACTCGAGCCTGGGCAACAGAGCAAAACTCTGTCTCAAAAAAAAAGAACCACCTACTAATATACCTGCATCAACATGGATGAATTTCATAGGCATAATGTTGAGCAAAAGAAGTCAGTACACCAAAAAGTTGATACAACAAGAAAGGCCAAACCAATCTATGGTGATGGATGTGAGAGTACTGGTTACCTTTGCTGTAACTGGGGTACTGACTGGGAAAGAACACGAGAGATTCTTCTGGGAGCATCAAATGCTCTATATCTTGGTCCAGTGGTAGTTACACAAGGGTATACTTAGATACTCAAGTTTAGTGTACTTTACTATTAGGTACATTATATCCTGATTTTTAAGAAGTTTTTTAAAGGTAATCAGCACAAATTAACTAGAGCACATTCATACAATGGAATTCTATTCAGCACTAAAAAGAAATGAGGTATCAAGCCATGAAACGGCATGGAGAAACCTTAATGCACATTACTAAGTGAAAAAAAAAAAGCCAATCTGAAAAGGCTATATACTCTCTGATTCTAACCATATGACATTCTGGAAAAGGCAAAATGATGAAATCTGTAAAAAGATCAGTGGTTTCCAGGGACTGAAGGGGAGGGAAGAATTGAGTAGGTATCGCACAGGAGACATTGAGGACAGTGAAACTACCCTATATAATACTGTAGAAGAGGACACACATCATTATACATTTGTCAAAATCCATAGGACACAAAATACCAACAGTAAACGTTAATGTAAACTATGGGCTTTGGGTGATAATGATGTGTCAGTTTTGGTTCATCAATTGTAATAAATGTACCCCACTCTGGTGTTGGATGCTGATGGTGAAGAAAGCCTGAATGTGTGTTGGAGGGGAGAGGATAGACGAAAGCTCTGTACTTCATATACCCTCAATTTTGCTGTAAATCTAAAACTGCTTTAAAAATTAAACTCTCTTTTTAAAAAGGCAATAACCTCCCTGATGAAATCATTGATTTAAGCAAGATCATCAATAGCTGCTAATATTACCCCCTCAAAAAAAGAGAGCAATAACTAGACATTATTATATACCTCCTGGTGGAAGTCAACAATATCACCCAAGAAGTCGTCTTGAAAAGAGAGAAAGAAAAAAATCAAATTTTTAGATCTAACTATATTTTACAGGAAATATAGAGGTGGAGGAGCTTGTTAAATAACATCATAGGTACGCAGTCGGCAAAATCCAGAATGTGGAAAGCTTTAGAGAACAAATTAACCCATACAAATAAATTGAAAGAAAAAAAAGAAAGAAAGAAAGGGAAAAAGACTCAAGAATTTAAGAATCAAATGAAATGTGTCAATCTAGTTTAGGGCCCGATTTGAACAAACCAACTATTAAAAACAAACAAAAAAATAGTATATAAATAAAAGAATTAAAAACAGACAAATACATGTATGTTCTTAACAGCACAAGTCACAATAGTCAAAAGATGAAAATAACTCAAATGTCCATAAAAAGACAAATGGATAAACAAATTTTGTGTGTGTGTATGTGTGTATACATATGTATGTATATATGGAACATTATTCAGCCACAATGAGGAATAAAGCATGATACATGCTACAACATGAACACCAAAACACTCTGCTAAATGAAAGAAGCCAGACACAAAAGATCACATAGTATATAAATCCATTTATATTAAATATCAAAACTAGGTAAATCCATAGCAACAGAAAGCAGATTGGTGGTTGCCAGAGGCTGGTGGGAGGGGGAAATGAAACTAAATGCTTAATGAATACAGTTTCCTTTTGAGATGAGTTTCCTTTCGACATTTTGGAACTAGATAAAGGTGATGATTGTACACAACACTGAACTGTTCATTTTAAAATGTTAATTTTGGCCAGGCGCAGTAGCTCCCGCCTATAATCCCAGCACTTTGGGAGGTCATGGCAGGCGAATCACGAGGTCAGTTCAAGTCTAGCCTGGCCAACATGGTGAAACCCCATCTCTACTAAAAATACAAAAACTTAGCTGGGCGTAGTGGCAGGCAGTGCCTGTAATCCCAGCTACTCAGGAGGCTGAGGCAGGAGAATCACTTGAACCTGGGTGGCAGAGGTTGCAGTGAGCTGAGATGGCACCACTGTACTCCAGCCCTGGCGACAGAGTAAGACTCCATCTCAAAAAAAAAAAAAAAAAAAAAAAGTTAATTTTATGTTATGTGAATTCCACTTTAACTAAAAAACAAAACAGAGAAGCAATTATTAGCTATTTTGAAAAATCTGAATACTGACTAGGTCTTTGATATATTGAAGAATTATTGGTAATTTTTTGGTGGGATGATGGTATTGTGGTTATGATTTTTAAGCATATCTGGTTTCAGATTAGTATAGTATATAATAATGGATAAAATTATACAATGTCTGGGATTTGCTTCTAAATAGTCCAGCGTGAGGGGGCAGGGGAAGTGGGTGGAAGAACAGATGAGCCGTGAGTTGACTAACTGTTGAAGTGGGTGACTGCGGTTCACCATACTATTTTCTCTACTCTTGAATGTGCTAGAAGGCTTGCCTAATAAAGTTGTAAGATTTCCTTTTGAAGCATAATTAAGAAAATCAAGATTAGGATATATTGGGCTTATGTAGAAATCTATTAGGCACTTACTCTATAAAATTAAATCTTTCTTGTATCTGCTGAATATGAAATAAAAATTAAGGGTGGTGGAGCCTGGTGGGGAGCAGGTCCAGAGTGAGCTCTCAGACCCAGAACTGCAGGGGGTGTCTACGGCATCAGGGACCTCCCTTGCCTGGCCCTCAGCAGCCTGATGGAGTAAGAGGGTTTGTTGAGTGCTTCAGATCTGGTCACAATGGTAGAAGAACAAAAATGGATATTGTGTCACATTGTGTACAGCTCAAAAAAGGGACATTAGTCACGAGTGCCAAACCTGCGGGGCCACATTATTGGGTCTTTCTACATATGCAAAGCACATTTCTGGCCAGCTGCACAAAGATAACACTGATGTCCAGGAAAGAGTAGATGATCGAAAAGTAGAGGAAGAGGAAGATTATTTTGACAAGGAACTTGTTCAATTAATAAAACACAAAGTCGACAAGAAGAACCTTTCAACAGCAACCAAGAAGTAAACTCCGATGACAGGCAACCCCAATGGAGCCGAGAAGACCGAATTCCTCACTAAGACAGAGAGAGTTACAGTCAGCCAGGATGGCTTCATCCTGGACCTCCACAGTGGGATTGGAAATGGGAAAAAGATGGCTTTAATAACACATGGATAAAACGTTTTCTGCATTCTTTGAGGAATAGTGGTGGACCAAAAGGATGTTCCGAGTGACATTAGGGTGTTGCAGGAGGCTTCTCGACTTGGTTTCACAATCATAATAATTCTGGAGTTGGCTGGCTTTCAAATAGTGGAAGAGTAGATTGGAATCATAATGGTACAGAAGGAATTCCAGTTGGTATTCTGAAGGAACAGGTGGCTTTTCCAGTTGGCATATGAACAACAGTAACAGAAACTAGAAATACAGTGTATGTAGTAAAAATAATTGCAACTAGAGTGGCCCTGGAGACAAATTTCAATCAGGCAGAAACAGAAATTCTAATTATCAAATGAAAGATGCGACTATGCTATGGAACAAGAAATCTAATAAGCCAAGCAAATACAGTCAAGAGAGATATAATTGGCAGCAGCAAGAAAATGAGAAACTTGGTATGACTGCCACAAATAGAGGTCCTGAAGGATTTACAAGTGATACATTTCCTTCAGAAAGCTTACTTGACCTCGGTTTTGAGCAGCCAGAAAGCCAAACCACTGAACAAACAGACACTGCAACTTCCAAAATTAGCAGAAAGAACAGCAGTGCAGAAGGGGAAAGCTTCGTTGCTGGACTTCTTACCTTTCTACAATAAAAATTCAAAAGAAAAAAGATTTGGTAGTCCTCAAGTTGAAGGAAGGAAACATGACAAACTTAGAGGAAGAGTGAGGAATTTCATATGCACTTCTTAGAAGAAATACTTTTGTATTTAAGCCTTCTTTTTTATTTTTTCTTTTATTTTAGTTGACACAAAATAATTGTATATCTGTCATCTGAGTCTAGATTTAAAAAATAATAATAATTGTATATATTTATGAGATACAGAGTGATTTTCCATGTGTGTATACAATGTGTAATGATCAAATCAAGGTAATTAGCATGTCCAGCACCTCAAATATTTATTATTTCTTTGTGTTGTGAACATCTAAAGTCCTCTTTTCTAGCTTTATGAAAATATAAAAAGCTGGCTCTTTTAGCTTTTTGTAAATATACAATAAATTATAATTAACCGTGTGACTTTATAGTGCCACAGAACACCAGAACTCACTAGAACTCATTGATCAAAATGAACATGACTGAGATCTTTTCATGAAATGAGAAGCTATGGATTTAGAATCATTAGATAAACCTTAAGGTTGGGTGGGCCCATCCAAACCCATCATTTTACTGCTGGCAAGGCCCAGAAAGGGTTATGTGACTTGTCAAAACATCTTTTAAAAATAATAAAAGTTGTCTGAGCATAATGAGCTCACACCTGTAATCCCAATACTTTGGGACACTGAGGATCACTGGAAGCCAGGAGTTCAAGATCATCCTGGACAACATAGTGAGACCCTGTCATTACAAAATTTAAAATTTTTAATAAATAAAAGTTATATTAAAAAACTCAAAGTATGAAAATGCAGGAGGCCAGGCACAATAGCTCATGCCTATAATCCCAGAACTCAGGAAGACCAAGGCAGGCGGATCACCTGAAGTGGAGTTTAAGACCATCCTGACCAACAAACCCCATCTTTATTAAAAATATAAAAATTAGCTGGGTGTGGTGGTACACACCTGTAATCTCAGTTTTTTAGGAGGCTGAGGCAGCAGAATTGCTTGAACCCAGGAGGTGGAGGTTGCAGTGAGCCAAGATTGTGCCACTGCACTCCAGCCTGGGCCACAGAGCAAGATTCTGTCTCAAAAAAAGAAAGCAGGGGGTGGGGGGGTGGCGGGGGTGGGGAATCATTCCTAATTCCACAATTCAGACAATTTTAAACTTCCATTAAAATTTTGCGGTGTTTCCTCTCAGCCATTTTTTTTTAACTCTTAGGTTTGACTTTTCCTACTATAACTCTAAGCATTATTACATATTAATGCATATCCTTAAAAACAATTACTATTTTTTTTTGAGACAGAGTCTTGCTGTGTCACCCAGGCTGGAGTGCAGTGGCGCGATCTTGGCTCACTGCAACCTCTGCCTCCTCGGTTCATGCAATTCTCCTGTTTCAGCCTCCCAAGTAGCTGGGACTACAGGTTCGTGCCACCACACCTGGCTAATTTTTTGTATTTTTAGTAGAGACGGGGTTTCACCATGTTAGCCAGGATGGTCATGATCTCCTGACTTCGTGATCCACCTGCCTCGTCCTCCCAAAGTGCTGGGATTACAGGCGTGAGCCACCGCGCATGGAAAAACAATTATTTTAATGGTTGTCTAATATTTCATGGAGTTGATATAGATTACTTTTTCATTCCTCTATAATATCACATTCATATTATTTCCAACTCTTTATGACTACAAATAAAGCTGCGATGAACATATTTTTATACAAAACTTAATTATAGTTAGTATTACCATAAGTCATATTTGATTTTTCTCAGAAGATAAAACTTCATAATGGAAGTCTTTTTTTCCTTTTGAAAATTTGTTAACGGACAGAATGGAGTTAGAATCTCCATTTTCTTTATGGATCAAGCTATGAACAGTCAAAAAGATAAGATATAGAGGCGGGCTGATGATTGTTTTTCCGTTATGAGAAAAACAATCTTTATGTGAGTAGTAGAGGCAGAAAAAAATTTCAACTAAAATTATACTCTACCTGTTGAAAAGCTTTTTCTGCTTGACGTTCAGCATCAATAACTTGTCTCTCAAGCTGCTGCATCTGTAAAGTGAGGGAAAATATAAATACAAAAATTATTTCCCTCTTCTGAAAAAGGCTTAAAAACTCTCATAATGTCATCGTCAGTTTGAATATTTTAAAGTAGTTTACTGGAGATGAGTTAAATACAGTTAGCACATTAAAGGCCTTCTGCATATTTAAAAGTTGATCAAAATGCCAACGTTTTGATACTTTTAATACAAAGAAAAAAAATATATATATATATATCTCAAGAGTATTCATCAATAGAATTTTCTTCAGTGGATTGTAAATTAAAAATTACTGATCAACACATATTAAGAACAAGAAAATCAATCTAAGGAAAGAAAGGCTTCAAATGTCCTATTTGACGGGTTGATCAAAAAGTCACAACATCAGGGAAGTGATGTGTTCTCATAAACTCGGTGGGTGCTACGTTCAAATAAAAACTCTGGGTAGTTTCACATTCTTACAGATTGATGATTGATGAAGACAGCATAGAAGAGATTCGTCGATTAAACAGACACACAAATACTAAAACGAATGTTATAAGGAGAATTTTAAAAGCCTTAGAAGAACCCGATGCTAATCAACATAAGGGATGTGTTGTACCAGGGGCTGAATACACAAATCGTGAGGTAAAACTCAATTTTATATTTTTTGGCTCAGTGCTGATGTCTGGCCCACTTTAGAGCCATCTGTGACTCGATCTCTGCTCATTTTCAATGTTTTGTTTGTTGGGAGGCCAGGCGCGCAGAACTCATGGTATACCTCTCACTCGCAGCAGCCTGGACCCCACCCGCGGAAGCCGACGCGCCCGGCTCCTGCCCCGCCCCCTTCTCTACACCACCGCCACCGAGAAGCGACCTCCCGCAGCTAGAGTGGCCCAGGCGGGAGCGCGGCCGCTGGCTCGGGCTCCGCAAGGACCCCAGGACCCGATCCCAGGCTGCCTTTGACCCGGGGGCACGCTCCTCAACGCCTGGAAAATGGTTTCCGCTAGTGGGACATCATTTTTTAAGGGTATGTTGCTTGGGAGCATTTCCTGGGTTTTGATAACTATGTTTGGCCAAATTCATATTCGACACGGAGGTCAAACTCTAGACCACGAGCACCATCACCTTCGTCCACCTAACAGGAACGATTTCTTAAACACTTCAGAAATGACACCCATGAAGCTCAGTAAAAGTATTCGTGTTTTCTGTATCATCTTCGGAGAATCCGAAGATGAGAGTTACTGGGTTGCACTGAAAGAGACCTGGACCAAACACTGCGACAAAACAGAGCTCTATGATACCAAAAATGATAATCTGTTCAATATAGAAAGCAATGACAAGTGGGTACAGATGAGGACCACTTACAAATACGTCTTTGAAAAGTACGGCAACAACTACAACTGGTTCTTTCTTGCACTTCCCACTACATTTGCTGTCATTGAAAATTTAAAGTACCTTTTGTTTACAAGGGATGCATCCCAGCCCTTCTATCTGGGCCACACTGTTATATCTGGAGACCTCGAATACGTGACTGTGGAAGGAGGAATTGTCTTAAGTAGAGAGTCGATGAAAAGACTTAACAGACTTCTCCATAACTCTGAGAACTGTGCAGATCAAAGTGTGATTTGGAGGTTATCTGAAGATAAGCAGCTGGCAATATGCCTGAAATATGCAGGGGTTCATGCAGAAAATGCAGAGGATTATGAAGGAAGAGATGTATTTAATACAAAACCAATTGCACAGCTTATTGAAGAGGCATTGTCTAATAACCCTCAGCAAGTAGTAGCAGGCTGCTTATCAGATATGGCTATTACTTTTAATGGACTGACCCCCCAAAAGATGGAAGTAATGATGTATGGCCTGTACCGGCTCAGGGCATTTGGACACGATTTCAATGACACGCTGGTTTTCTTGCCTCCAGTTGGTTCAGAAAATGACTGAGGGCTGGGGAATAATAGACCTGTGCTGTCCAAGAGCACTTGAAATGTGGCTAGTCCAAACTCAGATATAGTGTAAGTGTAAAATGCACACTCATTCAATAATACATATACTATTAGAAAACAGGATGAAGATGTAAAATATCTCATTAGTAATATTTTATATTGACTCCACATTGAAATAATGTTTTGGATATTTTGCATTAAATAAAATATACTATTAAAATTAATGTCACCTGCTTCTTTTTCATTTTATGAATGTGTCTATTAGAATATTTTAAGTTACTCATGTAGCTTACATATTTCTACTGGATAACAAAGGCGTAGAACATTTGTTGTCATCATCTATGTTCACATATTTAACTGCCTGTCCTGTCAGCATGGCAGCATTTTTTCTTTCTTTCTTTCTTTCTTTTTTTTTGAGATGGAGTCTTGCTTTGTCACCCAGGCTGGAGTGCAGTGGCAAAATCTTGGCTAACTGCAACCTCTGCCTCCCAGGTTTAAGCAATTATCCTGTCTCACCCTCCTGAGTAGCTGGGACTACAGGCACACCCTACCACACCCGGCTAAATTTTGTAGTTTTAGTAGAGATGGGGTTTCACCATATTGGTTAGGCTGGTCTTGAACTTCTGACCTCAACTGATCCACCCGCCTCGGCCTCCCAAAGTGCTGAGATTACAGGCATGAGCCACTGCACGTAGCCCCATGGCAGCATTTTAAAAGGCAGTTTATTGCAGGGATCTAGATTCTGGAAGACGTTTCAAATATTTGGATATGTAAATAATATTCTGCAAGTGCATTCTCAGTACCTCATCTAATTTCTGTGAAAAGATTTCAGATGTTTAGTGAGCAAGTATTGTGGCTTAAAAGCATTTCACTGAATTACTTGTTCAGACTATGGCACTACATAGAAGCAACTGGACAATCATTATGTCTTTTGATGTCTCTAGAATATTCCCTAATCCAAAAACCAACTAGCAAACACATGCCAATACCACATTCTTCCACTACTGGCAATATGCTGACAATTGTCACTTCTACAATGTAACTATATTCTATTTTCAGGGAAATTTGGCTTTTCTGGAGCCTTACTTAGCCCGGAATTTGAATATTGCCAGGATTGCCAGTAGAAACAGAAGAATGCACAAAATTTTGCTAGTGAAAAAATAGTTTTCATAAGAGGACTATGCAAATATCTTGTCTGATTTCTCCTTTTCAAATGTTTAGTTTCTGGTGATAACAGGAAGGACAAAAGTCAGCTTGCTTCATTGTTAAATAACTAAAAGAGGTCTTTCTACAGAGTAGGTATTCAATGTATTATAAATTATTGATGAAATGACAAAGTTCTCTGTCATGTCTAAAGTACCATGCATATATGAAGGATGTTATTATTTTTACCACTGCCAAATAACTTCTTTTCTGCTCCTATGGCACTGACTTCCTATCTCATACTACCTTCCCAACTACATTGTAAGTTGCTGGAAGGCAGAATCAGGCTTACTCTATCTTCATTGTCAGATCATACAGTCATCACATACTACAATCTCCCTAGTTACTCTAGTTGTCTGAACCTCATTCTCTAAATTTCTTAGGGAGAACTCCTGGGAACAATATTTTCTGAGTTCTTTTATTGCTAATAGCTGCTTGCTATGCCCTTTATACTTGAAAGCCAGTTCTGCCTAACACAAAATCCTTGGATCATATGTGCTTTCCTTGATATCTGAAATATGGTATTCCATATTCTCCTGGCATAAAGCAGTACTATGAGTGTAACAACATAATTTTATTGTCCTAATGATATAAAGGTCATGTTTTTGTTTTTGCCTAAATACCTAAAAAGTGTTTTATTTTTAACATCCAGTATTTTGACGAAAACTATGCCATGAAGTAGGTCATTCTAGGTTAATGTTCTCAGCCACATGATGCACTATTTTAATATACAGCATTTTGCTTTTTTAAATTTCTGTAAACTTTTCTTAAATTATACTGTTTGCATTTGTTTCATTCTCTTGATTTTTTTTTTCTTCAGGGGCTTCTTTTATCTGTATATTGTATCTTCTTTGCTAATCTTCAATACTAGTCATTGTTTCAAATCCTTTTTATCATTTCTCATTTTGATGTTTAAAAGTTTCTGGGAGGCAGAGACACAAGAGTCACTCAAACCCAGGAGGTGGAGCTTGCAGTGAGCCAAGATCAAATCACTGCATTCTAGCCTGGGTGACAGAGTAAGACTCTACCTCAAAAAAAAAAAAAAATTTTTTTTTCCTTTTCACCTTCATTTCTTATTAAAGCATGATGTGTTGAGTTTATCAATTCTTGTGTTCCTTCTACTTGAGTCTTGGTTTACAAAATATATTTTTCTACTTCTAATTCTTTGTTGGGTTCTATCACCTCATTTCTGATTTTTTCTAATTATAATTCATGCTATTCCTTGATGTCCTATATCATTTTGTTAATGTCTTTTGGTTAATTTATTTTTTCCCACTATTTAAAGTTGAGATATAATACACATGCCATAAAATTCACCTTTTAAAATGGTGTAATTCAGTGGTTTTTAGTATATTAACAGAATTGTGTAACCATCACTGCTAATTCCAGAATATTTCTGCAACCCTCCCCCTAAAAAACTGTACCCATTGGCAATCATTTCCCCATTGTTTTGCTTTGCATTTCTTTAAGTATGAGTGAGGCTGAATACCTATTTCCATGTTTATTGGCTGCTAGTATTTTTTATATACTGTCTTTTCATAGCCTCTGCTTGTATGATGATTACAAGTCTGGGTATTTGAACCAGTGTTTAACTTCTCAAAGAAGTTAACAGATTGCTGGAACTCCATGTACTTCAACTTTGCCCAAGTAGGGGCCTTAGTCAACCAGAGTACTAAGAAGCCCTTGAAAGTTCAAGTAATGGACAATTCCTGGGGCTTTCTGCTGCACTGGTGCTTAGCCCAACCAGCTAGCCATTCACTACTCCCTGATCATCCAGCGTTCTCTAAAGTTAGAGAGTAGTCACCACCTTCTCCTTTCCTCTGCCTTTGTGCATAATATCTTAAGGATGGGTATCAACGGAATTGGCCAAAGTCAAAAGTAATTGACTCTTTGGGTAACAACTGCAGCAACACAAATTGAAGAGTTGTTTTTTGTTGTTGTTGTTGTTTTGGGGACAGGGACTCACTACGTTGCCTAAGCTGGTCGCAAACTCCTGGGCTCAAGGGATCCTCCCACCTTAGCATTTCTAGCAGCTGAGACTACAGACAGGCACCACTGTGGTGGGCTTTAATCAAAAAGTTTTGATCCCGTAGTTCTACTTTGACCCATTCATTTTACTTCAGGGAACCTTTCCAGAAGAAAGAATTACAATTATTTAAAAATGTTTCATACACAAGTAGTTCGTTTGCAATGTTGTTTAAACTAATGGAAAACTACAAGTAGCCTCTATGTCTAATAGTAAGGGAACTGATCAGTAAATCATCAGTATTTATTTACTGAGCTCTTTTTTTTTGAAACAGAGTCTCGCTCTGTTGCCCAGGCTGGAGTGCAGTGGCACAATCTTGGCTCACTGCAGCCTCTGCCTCCCAGGTTCAAATGATTCTCCTGTCTCAGCCTCCCAAGTAGCTGGAATTACAGGCACGTGCCACCATGCTCAGCTAATTTTTGTATCTTTAGTATAGACAGGGTTTCACATTGTTGTCCAGGCTGGTCTCAAACTCCTCACCTCAGGTGATCCGCCTGCCTCAGCCTCCCATCATAAGTCACTGTAGAAATGCAAATTAGAACTGAAATGAAATACAACTACACACCTACTAATGGCTACATTACAAAGACCGAATATGCCAAATGGTGGTAAAACTGCAGAGCAAGAAGAACTTGACTCAAGCACTGCTAGTAGGAATGGTACAGTCTCCTTAGAAACAGTTCAGCAGTTTCTTAAGTTAAACATATGCTTACCATAGACCTAGAATCCTACTCCTAGGTGTTTCCTTAAGAGATATAAAGACAAATACATACAAACACCTGTATGTGAATGTTTATAGCAGCTGTATTCACAACTGGAAGTTGTTTCCAAAACTAGAATCAACCCAAATGACCGTCAACTAGTGAATGGATCAACACATCCTGGTACAACTGTACAATGGACTACTACTCTACAATAAAAAGGAACAAACTATAGATACAGATACAGTTTGGCTCTAAAATAGGCCAAACTAAAGGTCCAGAAACTATATCAGTGATTGCCAGGGCTCAGAGTTTAAGAAGACAGACTATAAAGGTGCAGGAGGGAAATTTCTGAGGTGATGGAAATAGTGTTTATGTTGATTGTGGTAGTGGTTACAGAATCATATATATTTGCCAAAACTCTTTGAACTGAACCGCCTAAAGGGTGACTTTTACATATGTACTCAATTAACTCGACCAAAAAATTTTTTTAAAAAGTACCTTGCAGGCCAGGCACAGTGGTTCACAACTGTAATGGCAGCACTTTGGGAGGCTGAGCCAGGTGGATCACTTGAGGTCAGGAGTTCGAAACCAGCCTGGCCAACACGGTGAAAGCCCTTCTCTACTAAAAATACAAAAATTAAGCCAGGCGTGGTGGCACATGCCTGTTGCCCTAGCTACTTGGGAGGCTAAAGCAGGAAAATTGCTTGAACCTGAGAGGCAGAGGTTGCAGTGAGTCCAGATCACACCACTGCACTCCAGCCTGGGCGAAAGAGTGAGACTCTGTCTCAAAAAAAAGAAAAAAGTACCTCACAATCCAAAATTCCAAAACATGCAAAGAAAACTAAGAAAGATAACAATATCAATGATCAGAAGACCAATTTAGTCCGGTAAGATAATAATGGTAACACCATGTGAAAGACTTCAGAGTTCTTATGTTTAGGATTGTCAAAGAAATGAAATGAGAATAACATCTATTTTTTTAAAGAACAAGAATTGAAAAACAAAAACAGCAGGAAGGTGTTAAACAAGAACAAGCAGGCAGGAAAATAAACGAGTATAAAGTCTTTGCCAGGCGTGGTGGCTCATGCCTATAATCCCAACACTTTGGAAGGCCGTGGCAGGTGGATGGCTTGAGCCTAGGAGTTTGAGACTAGCCTGGGCAACATGGCAAAAACCTCACTTCTACAAAAATTAGCTAGGCATGGTGGCATGCACGTGTAGTCCCAGCTACTCAGGAGACTGAGGTGGGAGGATCGCTTGAGACCAGGAGGTCAATGCTGCAGTGAGATGAAATCAAGTCACTGCACTCAGGCCTAGGCAACAGAGTGAGACTCTGTCTCAAAAAAAAGAAAAAAAAAGTCTTAAAAATGTAGAAATAGGGGAAAGAGATCCAAGATGGCTGACTACTAGCAGCTCAGGATTGTAGCTCCCAGAGAAAGCGCACAGAACGAGAGGACGCCACACTTACAGATGAATTTTTGTTGCCCACGGACCAGAGATTCCCAGCAGAGGAGCCCCACGGGTCACCAGCGCAACTCTTGTGGCCGGCGTGGCGGTTTTGCCCGCGCCTCGGTGCGGCGGTTCTCGGTGCAGCGGTTCTCGGTGCAGAGTAAACAGGACTGAGTCCCCTTTTGGTTGACGTTTGGAGCTCTGGGAAGGCAGACTCGCCTATTTACCTGATCGAAAAAGGGATTTAAGAGGGAAGCCAGATGGCAGATTCCCGGGCAGAAAAGCACCACAAATCTTAATGCCACTGTTTTAGTCAGCGCAGTGGGTTGCTCAGATTTCGGCGCTGGGAATCAATAAGTTGGATGTCCACTCAGAGACCTAATTTGAAAGTTGGCAATTACAAATGACAGGTGGATAAACTCACAGTGATGGGAAGAAACCAGCGTAAAAAGGTTGAGAATACTCAAAATCAGAGTGCCTCTCTTTCTATAGGGGATCATAGTTCCTTATCAACAAGGGAACAAGGCCTGATGGAGAACGAGTGTGATCCATTAACAGAATTAGGCTTCAGAAGGTGGATAATAAGAAACTTTTCTGAGCTAAAAGAACATGTTTTAGCCCAATGCAAAGAAACTAAGAACCTTGAAAA